>JAYMTL010000142.1:0-48751 GCA_036897445.1 Pelargonium tetragonum | reverse complement strand
TAGAATTTGAAAATAAGAAAGTTCTAGTTCCACTTACACTTAATAAAGAAAAAAGAGAGCTTCCTTTGGCTAGGTTTTCCAATTCGAGATAATGATAGGGACGCTAGGGAATATGAAGAGTAAGATACGGAATTCAATACATTTTACAAGAGAAAAGACTTTCAAAGGCAATTGCTAGGGAAGGAGCTACTCCTTTAGTCTAGAGGATTCCTTATGTTTGTATTTTTTTAGGGCAGGTAATTAATTGTAAGTATAAGGGGAATCCAGGTCTTACAGTCTTATATCGAGGTACTAGATTAGAACTTGTGTCTTATTGCAGCTTTACAGAGTGGTTTATCCTTGAAATAGAGCCTACACTCTGGGGATCCTTAGGGGCCTAGGGGTATACTTATTATATTCCAAAACTTAATTCGAATAAGTGTCGGAACAATTTATTACAGAGAAATAGCTTCGTAAGTACAAAGTATAGTCTTTTTTACCCTCAGGACTTTTTCTCCTACTTAAGATATTTTCTAAAGGATTTTCTCACCCCATTTCTCGAGCCTCTTTTTATAAATTAGAAACTGGAACTTCAAAGTGCGTTCTCTCAAAGTACAGGACTCAAACTGATATCCTATGTCATGTCTTTCAGAGGTAGTACCCAGCAGCTTCTAATAGACAATTACTTTTACAAGTTTAGCTCTATGATATATTAAAGGCCCGGCTTTACTGCATGAATGAATCCCGGAGGCTTTATTGTAAAAGGTGTCTGCGCCCATCTATAAATTCCTAGGTGTTAACTTAAACTCTCTTATACTTATAGTAATGTAGAACTCTTATTAGTTAGTAAAGAAGAATGCCCGAAAAAATTTCCTAGTAATTAAGCAGGAATATTTCGTAGATGTAAGGTAGGAGTCTGCTGCAGTATATAACAAGATTGTGGGGAATTGTAGCAATGTATAAAAAAAGAAAAACTAGAATTTTTTGTGAATTGCATAAGAGAATGATGAAAATCACTTATATAAGAATTCTGAATAAACAGGCAAGGATACTCTATATAATAACTTATTAGGCACTGTTCTAAGGAATATGTATTCCAATATCTCTCAGCCTTTCCCGAAAGAAGAATTTTCATTTTCTTTCGAGCGTCTACACAATACACTGAGGACTTTTGTCGCTATATGCGACTGCTTTTTCTCAGAAAATGGGCCCTCAAACTCCTCTTTATGTTGGGGAACTCGCTTTTTTGACTTGTTCAAAATCCGCCTACGAGAAAAATCCTCAAGCTCATTTTCCTTATAGGATAGGTCTCAAGTTCCAGAAAAAGTAGGAAAGGTATATATGTAAAATGAATCAAAAGCTTTCTCTTTATGTCTTTTGCTCTCTTTTTCTCTTTATTGTATATTCTCTTTCTTTTCTTGGTTTCTTCTCTTTTCTTTACAAGGTATCGATGGATAAGGCATTCAGAGCTTTAGTCAGTAAAATGGGTTAGACCTTTCTATAAGATCTCGAGGAATCCTAAGAATGAAAAAGAAATTCTCCCGTTCCGTTCAAGTTGTTAGAGTCAAGTTACGGGGTTTCCTTTCACGTTCCTCTGTTTCCAATGTAGGTTCTAAACAAGTCAGGGAATCTCTTTAGAAAGGCTTCTAATCTCTACTAAGAGGCTACATTTGTTTCTAGTTATTTATTTCAGTTTGCTACAGATACCTGAAAAGCACTAAACAGGAACCCCTCTTATCTTCGATACCTCGACTCGTTTAGAACCCGCGGAATTCTATCTCAAAGGAAAACTCATAAGAACCCGATACTATATGCATTACTAAACCTTACTTTCTAAACTAAAGGAAAAGTTAAGTCTCTTATGAAACAGGTTAGCCTAAAAAACCCGGAATTCTAAATTGTAAAAGCGCTTTCCCTTAATCTTAAAACCTTTCCAACTGCACCTAATTGTAGTTGCTAGACCTCTCAGAGTCTTGAAAGCTTTACCTTTACTTATTTACTTTAATCCGAAATTAGAAACCTAATGACCCCTAATAAAGGGCGGCAAAAGGATGATTTAATTCCTTGTAACTCGAAATTTCTTATTTATTTAACTTAAACGGACTCCTTAAACTTGCTATTTGCCCCTTCTTTTTTATTCTAAGCCCCATTCCACAAGAGCCCGTCTCTGCCAGCAAGCAAATAAAAGGAGGCATTAGGTATATAGTATATATACGGACTTACACATTTTGATACTCGCCTCTTATTCTTTCTTCTTTACGAGCTGCTTACTTGACTTAGCATAAGCAGCAAGAGCTGGAGCTACACCTTTTTAGTAGGAGGAGTAGCAAGAAGAGAATAGGATAATACCTGTAGCTTATGTTTTACTGTCTTATTTTATTGTATTATTCTTATATGTACCGGTTCTTATATAGTACTGTATAATAGATAAGGTGCGAGGGGTTATAATAATGATATTGTTGTTCTTTCTTTAATTGCATTACCTCTTGCCTTATGTGGTTTATCGCTAGAGAGGGTCCCTAATAGTGTAAGAGTCCCTAAACGCAACCCCCAAAAAAGTATAAAACTTGTATGACATTCAGGAAAAAAATATGTAGAAAATTCGGTTGAAATGGATAACGCCTGCTCTAACTTGAAATAGCACTCCCCTTTCCAGGAACCTAAGACTTCTAACTGCGTACAATAAGAATCGGAAACCAACTCGATTTCTAAGGACTAACAAATTAAGCAAGACCTGCAGCTTTTGCCCCCCCGGATGGTTTGTTTTATAAGGAGAGGGTCTCTATTTTTTGCAATATACCTTTGATAATCAGACTAAGTTTTTAGAGAAGGGGAGTGTCTTTATAAATTTAGAAGTTAAATGCTCCTGGAATCCAGCCCTTACTTGCATATAAAAGATATAAACGAAATTCCTATTACATAAATGGAGTAGAGTTCAAGCAGTATGGAAAACAATTAGACAGCTATACAGATTTATTCAAGATTATTAGTTACCTTAGCCCTTTTGATATCAGTGATTCAAAATCCCCTGGGTAGATATTGGAACCCATTAACCCATTAAACTAAAAGGGGGCTTACAATTTATTGATTTCAAATATTTGATATGTTGAATTCTTCTAGTTTCGACGCCAATAGATCTCTAAAAAGTAAATATTATAAAAACTCCGAGTACAGAAACCCGCGGGAATCCTAGTATAAACTAAAATGAAAATTGAACGCCTTACCGAGACTTCTTAGGCCTAAGACGGAATCCCTGGGAAAGGTTTAGCTACTTGTAAAAAAGAAAAAGCTTTCTTAGTTTTTGGCGCTGTGCCTAGGGTTCTCGATTCTTTAGTATCCGTAAGGGTTTCTCTCCCCAGAAAAGAACTCCTAGTGAGGTTGTAAATATAAATGTTAATACCTCTGTAACACAGAAAAAGTCTAAAACCAAATCCAAGGGATCTTTGTTTTTTTTATGGGGATTCTTCGCAGCCCGAGTAAAAAAAATCTCGCTAAATACTCAATTTGAGGTCTTATACCCTGTCTTGACGAAAGTAAAGTGCTCATTTTGAAATATTCTTTTCCATTTTATACATACTTGTAAACAAGACTCTACTCTATTTCTACGTTAGGAAAGGCAAATCAATTAAAAACAGCTAATCCCAAAACAAGTTATATTAAATAAAAACCCTCGTAACTTACCCAAGGAGTCCAGGGGAGTTCGTGTAGGAACTTGGATAGGGGTACGAAGGTAAATAGAGAGCCCTGCCTTAGTTATTGAAGAGGACAGCAAGTGAATACGAACTTTTCAAAATCCATTGCCCCATTACATACCTTTATAGAGTCTTTATGCCTTCTTTTTCTTACTGAGTAGTAGCTCTAGCAATAGAAAAAGAATTAAAAGCCTTTCATCCTCCATTGGTAGGTACTATATAATAGGAATAATTAGTAATAGGCAGTATAGGAGTTCCTTTTGTTAGTAAGGGTATTACCTCTTGCGCTTTGCTCTTATCATTAAAGAGTAGAGAAAGCCTTATAAGATAGGGAAGTGGTCCATGTTCCTAGGGTACCGGAGGAAGGTTCTTGTTTGTAGTAATTAATTATAGATAGTACAGCCATACCTTATAACCACAAAACTCTTATTTGCTTTCCTTGTAATACTCCGTTTCCTTGTTTTCTTAGGATACCCTTATACTTGCTTTTTGTAGCTTTCTTTGTAATACCTCTTTTGGGCAGCCCTACTTCTTTCAGACTCTTAAAACCCTTCTCGAAAGCCTTACTCTTAGTCTCTATCTGACTCTTTCTTACTCTTCTTTTTCATACCTTGCGGAGCTTGCTTCTTCATAACTATAAACTTCTTCTTAGCTAGACCCGCTTATGCGCCTAGGCTCTGTACTTGTTGATAGCTGATAGACTCCTCTTATACTTATAGAAAATAGAACCCTTGTAACTACTGTATTAGTATTCCCTGTATATTGTAGCTCTTGTTAGGAAGTAAAGAAAAAAGTTCTTTCTTTGTAGTAGTGTCCACTTGAACTCAGGTATTCTTGAGGATCTGTGACTAAGAAACATCGGGGCAAATCGAAGCAGGCGAGGTAAGTAGGCACATTCAATACACGAAAATAATACCGACCACGTACTAATACCAGACTTCCGAGTTACCTATACCTAGCTTATATTAACTATTTAACAAGAAATGCAGATAAGAAGCAAACTCCTAATAAGATTAGGTATAAAACTGTTAAGATAAGATAAGAAGGGCTAGAAAGCTTTTGGTATTCATAAGAGACACTTTACAGGTACTAAGATTAAGAAGAGAGTTATAGATTTTTTGAGTAGCTTCTTGTATTAGGTATGAGGGGGTTGCAGCTTCGAAAAGTCTTCTAGCCCTTAAAGGTATCCCGTGGGAGTTGTTTCTTCGACCTGTTTTTCTTCCTTTTTCATATACAAAAACTTGCAATTTCTTTATATCATACCTTAAGAGGCTTTTTTGGTGTTAGTGGATGAGGGCAATAAAGAAACGGGGCATTCCTTAATCTTATAACCTAGAAGAGCGGGCCTACAAAAGGAATTCGTTAAAAGAGTTTAGCACTGCATATTCTTGACTAAAAAGAGACTCTTTCTTATAGATAGTAGGAAGGGGCTTAGAGTCATTTTTTGAGAATTGTCCTAGTTAATTAAAAGGACTTGCTATATTAAACTCTAAAGGGTATTAGTATTCTTGGACAAGCCTTTATATCCCAATTAGACTTATTTCTTTTTTTATATCGGGGCTTGTGTTTTATAATAGTTATCAAAGCAAGGAGGCCCGGTAGTGTATACTTTTTTTGAATAAACTATAAAAATACCTATAGTTTCAACTTGTCAAAATAAGGGGTAACATAACTTTTAAAGAAAGGTTAGTCTTGTATACTTGCTTTACTAAAAATGAATTTGAGCCTAGGTATCTCTTGATTTTGAGTCTTCATGGTATATAAGGTATGAGAATTTTAGATAGTAGTAACTAGACTTGTGTACACCCAGGAACTCCCGTCCGTCCTTATTTATTATGCCAGCGGTTTGCTTTTAGTTATATAGTAATATAGTACAATTCAATTTTTGTGCAGGACTTAACTTATATACTGTAAGCCTTTGTTTGAAGATTTTACTTAGAATATAAGAAAAGAAATGTTTGTCCACAAAAAGCTTTGTAATGTATAAGAGTAGGACTCTATGGGGATCCTAATCAAATGAAAAAGCTCCCCTTTTATCTTACTTCTCAGAGAGCCCTCTAAATTAAATGAAGGAAATACCTGAATAGGACTCAGATAAATGTTATGAAAAAGATAGGAAATACAAAGGGGGAGCTGACCTTAACCATGCTAAATTCAGGGTCTCCTTAGGATTGCTAAACAAGGTTCTAGAAGTCTTTAAGGGTCTGCTATATAAAACGTTATACTGGGTATAGCTCTAAGGAATTCTTACGGGGAGGTTTTGGTTAAAAAGAAATAGAAACCCGAGTAAAATCTTCCTCTTGTTCTATGCTCTAATCGCTAAGGAGGATAGAAACTTAGGGGATCATCAAGAGTAGGGTCTAGAATAAGAAAACTATAAGGATACAGAAGCAAGGTATAGCTCTATAAACAAATAGGAGAGTTACAGCTTCGGTAAACCGTTGTAAAAACGAATGGGTTTCCCTGGGATTTTTAGTATTAAGATACTGATTTATAGCTTTCGGGGTATTAGGTTTTACTGGGAGCTTTTAAAAATAGGGAACTCTAGTCCTGGGCACCAAAAAAGAAGTTTATTATACTTGGGTAACTTAATTGGGTTCTTTATAGAAAGCTGGCTTTGGGTAGTAGAGTCAGGAATCCGGATGATATAGTATCCTAAGAAATTTCATTTTTTACAGGTCCAGAGAAGTTGGTAGCCTTTTAAATATTTAGTATCCCCGGAATTTTCTTAGGATTTGGTTGTACAGTTTTTGTTGACATTAGGGAAACTTAGGATTTTTAGTTCTTGCTTTTCTCGATTTCATGTTAGGCTACTGTCTTAATATAAAAATTCGCGGGGTAGAAGGAATTTAGATAATCTAAATCAGCTTTAGGCGGATTCCTGTAGAAATCTATCTTTTAGAAAAGGACCCTTATTAACTTTAAATGTAAAAAGCCTCCGAGGGGGAGGGGTCAGGCGCTTTTTTTAAGACAAAAATTTCTATAAGTATTGAATCTTTGCTACCCGAGTTTTTAAGTATGATAATTAAAGTCTTTTAGCAAGTACAGGAGCTGGGAAATCGTTATATCAGCTCTTGTTGCTTTTTAAATAGGTATCTCAAGCCTGAGTGTCCGTGCCTTCTTTTTTGTTTTATAGAGTCAATTTTTTGTTATAGGGGTACTCGGAAAGCTCCTAATCTGTAAAACTACATCACCTACTAGATGTAAATATGTAAATGGCCTTGAAAAGGACTCCCAGAAGGGATACCCCTCGCCCTTATTAAGCTACTAAAGCAGTGGAATTGGGGTACACTTATATTTATATATATATATATATAGGCTGCACAGAAGATACACATCAAAGTAGGTTTAGAGCATGAAAAGCCCTCCCCGCTTTTCTAGGAGTATATCTAAGAATTCTTTTTACCTTAATCGAGATTTGGAAAAAAGTGCTCTTGTACTAAAAGGTTAACGCCCTATCCCAAGAATTATGTCCGGAATGTCAGATACAAGGCTGCTAACTAAAGCTAGATCAATCGAAAAGATACCGATTCCCAGTAATTGTAACCCAAAAAAGATCTTCCCGTTATGAAAGAGCAGTCAAAAGTCTGTGATCAAGAACTTTCAAGGCTAAGGTCTTATGAAGTCATAGCCCCTCCCTTCTCAGGGCATATAGCTTTGGCTGAGAATACAATGAACAATAAGCAACATTAAAAGGAGTGATTCTATATAAATAATAGATGGGCATTCCTCACCCAAAAGGGGTTTTTTCTCTTATTTGGTACAAAGCGCGTTTAGGGGAGGGGCTCTTGCTAGTTGGCGGATTTATGAAAAATCATAATTTAAAAAAGACTCAAAATGCCTAGTATATACAAGAACCCCCTTTTTAGTACCTCAAAACTTATTCTAAAAAAAGATATTGGGTAATGCTTTTTGCTTAGTTCGGTTCAATTAGGAGCTGGTTTCCAGTTAAATTGTGCACGAAAACGACACGCCTCGGTACTCCCCACCCAAACCCAGGGCTTATACTGCCCTATTAAGTTAATAACCGAATTTGAGCGATATCCCGGAGAAAATAAAGAATCTAAAAATATGCCTTTCAGGTCAGCTTATTAATTAAGCAGGGGCCCTTAAAATTTTACGAGTAAAAAAGGTAGTCTTATAAATGTCGCAGCTCTCTTTGAAAAAGCTCCCAGTAACAAAACCTAACAAAGGGTTTCCCTTAATGGCTTGAGTTAGTAATTTTCGATTAAAAAGGTTAAGCTATTGCTTCTCAAAAAGCTTTTGGCAAAACAATTCTACTTTATAAAATAGATATTCTAAAAAGGATAAAAACCCACGGCTAGAATCTAAAGAAAGTCAATAAAAAGCTTTTCTAGGCGGGTTTGGTTAATATACCCTCTTTTTTCTAGTTTTACCCGTATCCCTGTCATTTTTGAAAGAGCTCTTTTATAACTGCGAATATGAGGTAAAGGAGTCCTCCTTTTAAAAGTTTAGTACTTTGACCCCAGCAAAATAGAGACCTAACTCTAAGAGTAGAGTGGGTACCTATCCAAAAGCTTCCTCATTACAAGTACTGGACAAAATAGATTCTATGGTCGCTTTAGAGCGCTTTATCAAAAGTCAATGGGGCTCTACGTTTCCGTTTAAATTTTTTTACAAGCTCTATAAGTTTATCTCTCAGAATCCTTCAATAATTCGCAATGGGAAGCCGCTTTTTATAACACAGGTTAAGGCTAAACCGCCCCTTAAAGGTTCCTTATTGTTTCGGAAGTTCAGACCACCTTGTTTTAACCCCCTCCCCCTTGCTTGTCGCAGATAATCTATTATAGACGTACTCTTACGCTTAAAGCTTTCTTTCTAGTAATCTTGAAGGGGAAGTTAGTTTACCTCTTATAGGATCCCGGAGCTATTTATAAGCACAAAGCCTTTTTAATTCTACTCTTGATATAGAAGGAAAAAGTATGGCTGCCTTTTCTTATAAGTAGAAGTATAGGTTACTTTCCTTTTTCGCTTGTAGATCTTTTTATCGGCTTTTATTTTAAACTGAAATTTCTAAGGCTCTGCTATAAAAAAAAGCTAAAAAAATCTTTAGTGGGCGGTCTTAAGAGTTTTAGTTAATAAAATTTTGGTTTCGAGAAAGCTCAAGTTGAAGCGATAAACTTCTTAGAGTTAGAGAGTTGCATAGAAAAAATTCCGCTAGCATTGTATAAACTAGGAGTCCTAAATCTTCAGGTATCCGACATAAGGAATTCCTAAAAAGAGCCCGCACTATTCAAGCGAGTAACTAAGAAAGCGTGTACAGAGCAGGTGATGAGATCTTTACAGACCTAGACTAACTAAGGGATAACCAGGAATTTTTAATAAACGGGTACCCTTTTGACTTCCCGAGGACTCGCAAATTATTACGCTAGAACAAGTAAAGAAGAAAATTTTCATTCTCCTGCTTAGCTTAGTGTTAGCGAGTGTTCCTTGTTTCCAACTCGCTAACACTAAGAAGACTCCTTACTTTCAATTAAATACTTTCCTGTAAAAGATAAGTAAATAGATTTACAAATGAAGTGGAATAGTGCCGAGGTTATTATCCAGAACGCCCTTTTTTCTGCCGTTTAGGTACCCAGTTTTTATATTTGTTTAGTAGAGCTTCTTTTGGGTAGGTTCTCCCTTGTCGTTAGTTCTATTTTGTATCTTTGTATCTTGAGATTCTTTTTTACTGATATTATAGGCCCCCCTTTGAATGAACAAATGCTAACTAAAAGGAGTTCATTAATTAGCTACTTAGTGAAACCGTCAATCCGAGGAGACTTCCTAGTTATCTAAATTTCTTTTCTGTTTATTTAAAGTCCCAAAGCTACCAAACCTAAAAAGCGGGTGTACTTGTTCGTACAAAGGATTTTTTAAGTATGTTGGGACAAATTATTAGATAGGATCCGTTGATTAGTCATCACGTTTTGAACCAGCAGCTTTCCTTTTTTTAGTGTGATACGCTATACCAAGTATATAAGGGACAAGGCCCGCATGTTTATACTACTCAGGTTCAGGTATACTCTTTTATCAGTTTTCTCTCACTAAATTTTGAGTTTAGATAGAAAATAGTTTTTGTTAGACCTTAGCACTGCAAATGAATGTTTCATATAAAAATAGCTGTGGGTCTAAATCAAAGCCCCTACTTGTCTCAGCACTCACAACCTAAAGTTTTAGCCTAACAAAGTCTATATACTGCCTGAAAAAGAAGAATCTCTTATAAATCCATGAGGCTCTCCTTGGTTGTACAGTTTACTTTGAGTATTGGTTTTAAGCAAATGATAGTAGGAGTGAAGGATACTGTAAGCAAATTAAAGTGTTTTATTTAAAGAGTTTTTCCATCTATATTTATATTCTCTTGTCGTAAGATATTTGCGTTTCACTGGAGAAAACGCATCAGTTAATGTCTTTAAGCTATTCCTTTTGTGAATTTCATTTTTAAAAATTATATTCTTATATCTGAGGCCTTTCCTACCTAAGCAATGAAATGGAGATTCAATTCTAATTTTGAGAGTATTGTTTATATAATACGGTAAAGGGGCAAAAGCTTCTATTAGGCTGGAATTGTGCTTCGCTTATGAATATTAGAACTCCTTGTTCAGGCATTTTTTTCTATGAGTGTTCCCTTAATTAACTAGGTTACTATCTTATTTAAAGTAATTCCTCTGTATTGTACTCTTTTTTAATCCCCAGAAACCCTCTCTAATTATGAAGTATAAAATTAGAAAAAAAATTGTATTGATGCGTTGTAATGGACTCCATTAAGAAGTCGGTTTTTAAAATAGATTTCGGAATATGAAGGATACCCTAAAAAAACAAAAAATTTTGAAACTTTCTACGCCAATTACTTAAGATCGTATAAACTATATAATTTGAAGAGTTATCCAGTTGATTATTTTCTTAATTTTGTGAGAAAAAGGGGTCGAGGAAATGGAAGAATATAAGATTAGCGATTACCTTTACTTTATAGAAACACCTTGAAGTATGTAATATATAGTTGCTCAGAAGCCCTTGCCCTCTACCAAATTAAGGGTTTATCAAAGGGAATGCACAACCTCCGGTCAGAAAGGAATACTCTTTTTTCATTAGCGCTAGTAAATTAAAGAATGTAAATTACTAAAGGGCTAACCCGTTAAAATGAAAAGTAGTCAAAGCCAAGAAGTCTACGTTGTTGTATTAATATTATACAAGCTATAAAAAACGAGTCTGGGTCTATAAAGTAAAGGGGCGTTTCTAATCTCTCTATCTGGTTCTTTTTGGGAAACTCTTCTTACTTGAAATTCTTAGAACCCCTAGACCATATTTGCTTTTGTTTTTAGTGGACTTACTAGAGAATTTCTGTCTATAGAGCGAATTTAAGTAAAGATTGGGAATAGACTCTTAGGACTGCCATAAGACAAAGGTTCTAATCGCGTAAAACCAATAACTGACTTGGTTCATACTCTATATCTGTATCCTTGTAGCTAAACCTATCTTTTTTTGTACTAGAGCTAGGTCTCTCTATCTTCTTGCTAGCTGCTATACTTTTAGGGGTTCTGCCTTTCTTATGGGTCTTCTTCTTGTTGCCTGGACTTATTGTAGCTAGTATTCCCAGGACTTTGTACTCTTTGTTTAGTCCTTTTTATTTTAGATATTTAAGAAATAAATATTATAGATATAGTCCTGTTATATCTTTCTAAGAGATTAGTAAGATAGTTCTAACTCTTGCCCTATGTCTTTATCGTTAGGGAGTATAAAAACCTTAGTAAGATTAGATATTACATCTCTGCTACCGACTAGAGGCTTCTGAAGGAGGTTAATGTTATACAGTATAAAGCTAAACAGATACTTATTAGGATACGGGTCTTTTTGCTGTGGTTGTTAGGGTTTCCTGTAGCTATTGTAGTTACTACTCTTGTATTATTGTAGCTAGTTTATTATTTATAGCTTATATACGACTATGACTATATTGTTGTATTAGTATATATATATTAATAGACAGTAATTTTAAGTAATATCTAGAATCTGGAGTTGAATGGACTTTGTTTCAAGGATTATAAGAGCCACTTCTTTTCATTCAGTAGAATAGAAGCTTAGGTTAGGGTTCAAAGCTCCTGGAATTAGGCAGTACTCTTTATCTAATAGGCTATTTAACCATTATATTATCTGTTATAGAAAGACCCCTTTTTCTAGAAGCTCCTTAGATAACTCGGCGGTCTATTTTATGCAAATTAGAGTAACATTTCGGGAATTGGAAAGGGCAATTCTAAATAGATAAACTTTCCCTTTAACCTTTAAACCCTTTTTTATAGATCTAAATTTTGTGTTATCTCTCCCAGTAAAGCTTTTTAGGCTTTTTAGTGTTTTAAGTTGCTCTTATACTTACCACAGGAATTCTATACTAGTATTATAGCATAGTTCCTCGATCTCCAGAAACTCTTAGTAGGAAAGATACTATACCTTAAAAAGGAAACTTACAATAAGACCAAGTAAACGCTCATTAGTGTAAAGTAAAAGGGATCCTCGCATTTTTAAAGGGACTGGCTTAATCAAGCTTCGTCAACAATTAAGAGATACCCCGGCTACTTTTGAGATTTATTTAACTTAAAGAGCTCCTCCTAAAACCCCCTTTTGTTTTGACATTAGGAATCTTGCTTATTTTTATCTAATATACTCCAAAACCCCTGCCTGAAGCTATAAAAGGACTCTCCCACTTGTAAAGAGTAACTGATTTTAACCCCTATTTTAAGAGGTTACTTACACAAGGGAACTTTCTATCTAAAACTTTTAGGCAGCTTGAGAAATTCGCGGCTTTGAACCTAGGAGCATCTGGCTCCAGAGACTTGCATTAAAATAGACTTTTTAAAAAGATTAAAGTGTAAAGCGCTTTGCCTCATTTTCAGTAGTAAAAATAAGTAAATAAAACACAAATTTTTTAAGAAATCCCACTTAAAAATTAACCACAAGCTAATGAGTCTTATCTTTCTTGTTATCTGAAGATCCATATTATAATATATTGCTCTACTGAAGGAGGAAAGGCTTGTTTTTTTAGTGTACTTTAACGCGCTTTAAGCACTTCCTTTATTATATGATTCTACATTTCTTCAAATTTGAATTCGAAATGCTGAAGTGTTTTATATAATTCAATTAAAGGAAGCCTCGTACTACCCGGAGCTGACATGTATTCCTTGTACTTTTGAGTAATTTAAAGAGATTGGCTTCTATTTTTTTTAACAGATCGATAGAAGGGAAAGAAATTTGTATGTAAAAAAGAGTAAGAGAAAGATTTTAACAATCTTTAATTGCATGCCAGAGACGTATACAACTAAAAGTTTCCTGTAATATCTAGACACCTGTTTCACTTTCCTAGTATACCAAACAGGTAACTATATTACTTACATAGAGTACTTCTTAAATAAAAAGAGATCTAATGCTTTTTAGTCCCTAGTCGGGCTGGTGGGGATAAACCGACGCAAATTATAAGGTGGAAAACGGGGAATTGCTACTGCTAATGGAGGCACTGTATATAAGTATAAACTAAAGCTCTTGCAATATAAGAAGTATCGGGACAAGTAAAATACAAGGGACTTAATTCTTTGTCATCGGGGCCCTTCTGTTTCTTTTAGTTTATCAATATCTAAGAAGTGAATACATGCGTATAGTTACTGGGGCCTTCCTTTTACTTTTTATGGTATTCCTCTAAATCGGGCTTATAGTTTTTTGGGTGGCAATTAAGTGCCTTTGGTTTTTTGTAGTTTATGAAAGAAATTTTCCTATAGACCAACTCTCGGATAATGGGCCCAGGTACTCTTGGTAAGGAAAAAGTCCTTAATGAGTAAGTAAAGACAGGGATTTGTACCCTTTTGAATTCCTTCAGCCTAAATAAAGACTTGATTTATATCCTTTCATTCCTCTAAATAAAACTGAATTTTAAGGAATACTAGACAACAAGCAGCCGCTTGTTAACATGAAGACAAAGAATATACAATTAGAGTGTAAACCAGGAAAGACACGCACACATAGAGATCCGTCTACAGAGTTTGACTTTATTAGATATAGGGCTTGTAATTGATATAAGATAGACTTCCCTTTGTTAAAGAACTCTAAATGACATACATTATAGTCAGTTAGGGTTTCTCTATGCTGTTTTAGCTTGAAGTGGATACTAGATACTAATAGACAACTTCTAGAAAGAACTGCTAGTATATGATATCACGTATACACTTACTTCTATTTATCTATTTATGAGTACTTTCTTCTATATTTCATTTCTAAAATTAGAATACGCGGGAAAAGAAACCTTTATCTAAGTGATTTTCCTTTTGGAATTCGAAACACATTACCTTAGCTCTATACTTCTTAAACTCGCGAATGTCCCTTTATTATCTGAAAACCGAGAAACAGCAAAGGAACACATAAAACCAACTTACTTAGCTATTGAGTAGATAACTCCTTTCCCAGCATCCTCTCTATTTACATTTACCCAACTAGAAAGCAAGCAGAATACGGAGAAACGCTTCTTTTGTTAATCTCTTTGCCTTGACTAAGAATTCTTCCATTTGGGCTTACTCCAGCGCTATTATCCCGTATTACTAACTTCGGGAATTCAAAAGTAACTTAACTAACCAGTTCTTATCTTATTTTGACTTACTTGAGTTAGTTATGTAGAGAATCGATAATAAGGGATAATATTCTTTTTTCTTCTGTTCTCGATTACTTTATAAAAAATTTTATCAAACATAGGTGACAATCTGGCAGTTCCCTAATTCCTTGTAATAGGGTAATAGGAATTTTGAGCTGAATCAGAATTCGAGAATCTCTATACTTGTTAAATTAAACAGAGATTAGGTACTCGAAAGGATTCCCTTGTTCTTTTCTATATACTATATACCGTTGTTATCGGATATTTATTTAACACACTAAAGTAAGGGGGTTAGGTAAACAATCCGGGAAGCCGCTTCTGCGCACAAGACAAACGGAGTCCCTTTTTTAGGTTATACAAGCCGAGATTGACAGGTTTAGTCCTAGCTGTATTCTTATTTTATAAGAGTTTTTTGAATCTAAATCTAAATAGTAAAATGGGGGATCCCTTAAGTTAGATAGTCATAGCCCAAGTCATATTAAGACCCCTATTTCGTGTTAAACAGGATTCTCTTTCTACAAGTGGTAGAATAACTTGAAGTCTTCTCTAGGTGCAAAAGGCGAGACGCCCCCTCAGTCTAAGTTAAGAGCATCCTGCATCCCTTTGAATATAACTTCAAAAAGTACACCGGCAAACCAATCTCTACAATTTAATATTATTATCCAAAATTAGATATATCAAAATCCTAAATTAAAGGGCTTGTGGGGTAGGCCCCTTATATAAAGTAGTCCGCTTTTCCGCTTATTTACGAATTTCCTTGTCAAGCATCTAATGCTTCGGGTTATTATAAAAGAAAAGAGTAGCGGGCCTCGACAAAAAGGGTGTAATTGGAGGGCAGCTTTTTCTAGATAAAATCTCTTTATTTATGTTTCAACAAGCATTCTTGTTAGATATGTACCCTTTTTTTCTGCTTAGGAGAGCCCATAATAAATAAAGTCACAGGGTTATATAACTAAAAGAAATAAGATTCGAGATTTATGATTACGATACTTTTACGCAAAAATTTTTAGCTAAGTGTCTATATTATATAGTTCAGAACTGCATACTTTTTTATAATTCCAAGCTAAGGATGGAAAAGTAGGGTTTTTCAATTAACTAAATGAAACCCAGGGACTCCTATTAGCAATCCTGTTAAGGATCTCAAGGTAATTTCTTTATTGCAAGCTACTCCGACAATTCTATAAAGCCAATGTCTCGAAATTCTTGATAAATTAAGTTTCATTTAGAATTAATAGGAAATTCTAAGATAGAGGACTCCTCAAATGATAAGTATACCACAGATTCTCTTAAGAAAGTTTGACTTTAGCCTGGGTATCCTCAGAGTTATAAAATAGTTTTTTATAAGCCCTCTCGATTACCTTACATCCTGGCACGAAGGAAGAAGGTTAGATAAGGGAATGTAGTTAACCTAAAAAAGACTCCCCTAAGCTAATTTTGCTTTGTATGCGGTTCATATAGAATACCAAAGCTAGAACAGACCAAGTTTTCGGACCCATAACGTAGTAAAAACGAAAAATACAAAGGAAAATTTGCGTACATGGTAGATACAATAGGGTCCTTTTTTTACAAGTCAAAAACGTGTTCTATATCTCGGCCTTAACTTAAGACTTACTTGAAATGTATTTTAAAGTTAGTAATCTAAGTTACTTTTAGTATGGATAAACCCATGATTTTCATTCTTGTAAATTTACGGGTGTTTTTTCTATATACTTAATTATTCAGTACGCTAAAGTCAAGAATTCTACTCTTAACTTACTTGATACCTATTGCTACCTCTTACCTGGTGAACAGGGTTTTAAGAATCTTATAAAGAAAATCTTAGTTCACAGGATCCAGGTTTTTTAAGCGTATAAACTTCTAGGACCAGAGTTGTTTTCTGCCAATTCCTTTATGAGCAAACCACACACTATTTGATTTGTCAAACAATCAAAAAATCCTTTTGAAAGTTTCTTTCAGGTCATATTCTTGAAATCGAAAGGCCATTTATACCGAGTTTTGCTCACATACAAAAAAGCCCCGATTTAAGTAACAAAGCATACTTTTAATCAGGCTCTATATGAATGTCTAAGGAACGCCTTTTTATAGGGGACGCCTGTAAACCAAAAAAATCTTGAAGCTAAATTCTACAACCCTTTTTTCCACGAGAATTCAGCTGACAGAGTCCCGGGGAATTCAATTCTAACTACATGACGAGACTTGTAAGTCACTTGTGAGATACGCCTATTCCGTTTTTGACAGGATAAAATAAGAAGCTTTAAGTAAAACCTTTAACTAGGTACATCTCCGAATCAAGAGCCTGATAAATGCCGGACTGAACCTTTTATAAGACCTTAGCTTAGTTCCCTCTTGCTTTGTAAGCATTCTGTTCCAGTTACTCCCGCTTTATAGACACCGCCCTCGTATTTTCTTTTCGTGATTGATACGGGTTGCCTAAACCTTATTACTGCCGATGGATACCTCGCTTTTCGTTTATTTGCTCGAATTGAATTACAGTAAATAGGGGCTCCTTTTCCTTTGCTTTACCCATTAAGGTTTTTTCTTTATTTTTATTACAATATCCGGAATTCCACATAGAAGTATAGCGTTGTTAGGTGTGCTGCTTTATGCTCATGCTATAGTTTTTTAGTCAAAAAGCTTCTCTTATACTCTGAGTCATGCTAGGTATAAGGGATAAAGTAAACCTTGTTATTCACTAAATAAAAATTTGTGTTAAGTTTGTTTTAGAGTTTTTTCATGTATTAGTTTGGATTTTCTTATTATACAGATAAAGGGCTTTTTCCAGAGCTAGTAAAATAGGAAAACGGTAAAGTCTAGGTTATTTTCCAGCCTGCTTTGGAACCCCCAGTAAAATTAACTTGACAACAAAGCCTACCAGTTTGAAACGCTTTTGAGAGATGCAATACATAAAATTCTTGTTAGTTGCAGTCAAAGCGGGTATTCCCACGAATAAAACAAAGGCCTGGGGTTTCTTTGCGCAGCTTTTGTTTGGCAGTTAAAGAATCCTTAAGTGTTAATTCCCACTTTTAATTAATTGAGATAGCTACAAAAGAAAATGGAATACACTGGGCACTCTTAAATAACGAATAACACTGACGTGAGAAAGGAAACTATGAGAAATTTTAGGCAGGCGCTAATCTCTCTTTTTAAAGTAGCGGCTAAATGCTTTTTTATTTTATAATGTAGATAAAGTTATTGAAAAGAATCGCTTACTAGAGAGAAACATTCAATTCTAAGTAACAAATACAAGTTACAACTAAGTATACTTGTTAAGCAGTTTACGTCTTAATTCACTATAGAAGCTCCAGAGTTTTAAAGGCTTGTAAGGGCCCCTATAAAAGAAGGGCTATACTTCTCTTAAATCATTCTTAATTCTTGGAATTCCTCGGTGTTTAGAGTTAAAAGCAACTGGATGCCTCGATTCTTAGTTTAGGATAATACTTATGAGCAGTGCCGATTATGTATGGGTTTCAGATAAGGAATGTTAAACGTTACTAGGGCTGCCCTTTTGAGTCCTTAAAATTGTATAATTTAGCAAGGCTTAAAGCTCTTAAAAACTTAGGAGTGCTCATAGATACAAGAGCTTTTTCTATATATCTTAATATTAATTTGATTTAAGAGTTTAAATTCCCTATAAACTTCTAAACTAGAATACAGCTAAGTGATAGGCGGAAATGCCTTAAGGAGTCACCATTATAAAAACTTCTACTTGAGTTGGTTTAAGGTTATTTCAGCAAACTTATTGAAAAGAGTTCCTTCGAAAAATTTTTATAGTTTAATGGGGTTCCTGTAAATAATAAATAATAGAGTGGGGAGTGCCTGTGGAGATAGGAATTGCTTAGACAGAAAGATTTAAAAAATAATAGGTCCTTGTATTGCCGAACATATATTACGAGTTTTGGTAAGGATATCTCCAATCAACTAGCGGCATAGCAGTTAAGCAAAAGTCTTAGTCAAATCCGCTTAGTCATAAAATACAGGTATCCGTAATATAAGTTACATTTGATACACTTTGGTTTCTTAAGGTGAAAAGCAAACTCATACAAACTCCCGCAGAAATTTTGATTCGTCTTTTATTAGATATATTTTGAAAACGAATGAGATTCCCGCGGGGGGACCTAAAAGCTTTTTATACTTCCAAAATTGACTAAGATCCCAATTTTGAGATATAAGCATAACGTAAAACTAATGCGTACTGCAATTAGTTTCTTTCTTTTTTTGAGTAAAAGGACTTCCTTAGATATAAGCGCAAAGGTATCTACTGGACTATTGTATTACGTAGGAGCTTCTTTTTACCTAAAAAACAGAGCGGTTAACACATCCACTTAAGTATGGTCCGGTTGTTCTAGAGCTAATTTTCAGTAACTGAAAGAAAGATAGTATCCTTTTAAGTGTTCCCTATCTGAAATATAGTCAAAATCAAAGTAAATTAGTTCTCAACTACCTAACAGGGCAAGACTCTAAAACCCCTCGGCAAATAAAACGACTCGAATAAGCGTAAAAACTAGGCTCAAATCTAGTTAAAGGCCTTTTTTAAGAAAAATCAACTAGAACCTGAGCATTAACTAAATATTAAGCAAATCAAAAGAAAGCCTTTGAACTTTTTTACTAGCCCCTTTTTCTTTTGCTGTCGGCCCTAAATTAGCTCGCGAGATTTCGAAAAAGTTTCCGTTTTAACAAATCAAAGTATAATTGAGACGCGGTTCATGGTTTCAAAAAGCAAAGGAATTTCCCAGAGCTTATACAAATAGAAAAGGCACCCCTACCTTTTTAGTGGGTAAACCTACTATAGAAAAAAGTACATAACTTAAGTTCACTTGACTCTTCTTGAAAGGTATACGCCTCAGTTCGACTAATATAGAGTGCAACCTTTCCAAAAACTAAAGCCTTAACCAAAATATACAATACAAAGCTAGCCTTAGCTTAGCAAACCCTAATAAACTAAAGGAGATTTCCTCTTGAAAGGGATTCCTACCTATTAAACATAAGCAGGGAACCCTTCTTGATCCAAGAAATCCACAAGGTTCGTTCTAAAAAGCCCTTTTTAGCCACAATCACTTAGGAAGAAAACTTAGCTTGGGGTATATGCTTGCTTTTTTATTCTATACTGGAAATAAAAAAAAATTTTTAATGTTTAAATCCTATATTTTTGCCGGAGCTTTTAGGAGTTAACTTGTTCTAAACAAAAAGTCTAACTGTTTATCTGTATCTTACAAGCGGTGTAGCTATGGCCCTTCTGTAACGTAAAAAGGTTTTCTTTGGAGCTGCCTTTTAAATAAGTTTTTATAAATTTCTTAATTAATACTAATTACTGGTAGAAGCTGTCGGGGAAACCCATGAGATAAATCCTACAAGGATAGGCCCTGTTTTCATTTTTAAACTAAGGAGCAACCGCAGTTAGTCCACATAAGTATTAACTCTGTGTCGATCAGGGCCTTTTTTTGTATAAATCTGGAAATAACAAGTATATAACCTATAAACTTAAGAGCGAATATTCCCTGAAAAACAAGAGAACCTTTTGTATTTATCTGTTTGGTTTATTCCGGAAACAGACTGGATAGATAAAATTATCTTGAGTCAAATAAGGGCCAAAATACTTGTACAATGTCCGTGGAAGGAAATAGAGTCAAATTTCTTTTTTATAAAAGTTGCTTAGGAGAGGGACCTAAAACTCCTTGTAAATCTCAATCTCATAGTATACCTATCTCGTATCCTAATTATAGAACGCCTTTTTTGCAATACCTACTGGAAGTGGAGAAAGACTATACTTTTAGAGTCGAAGGAGACCGGAGTCCTATTAACTTAAATTCCTATATATAATAGGGACTTCCTTCGGCTGAGAATGAGTACCTTTTTTCTTACAAGGGACCTGCCTTAGACTTAGAAAAGTGAAATACTACTTCAAAAGGAGCAAGACTTTGTTATATTTTGAAAATGGTGAGTAACCGTGCAATATAATTTTGTAGTATAAAAGTCCAATTAAACACCCCAAAAATTGCATAGTGGGAAACTTTAACAGGAGTTCCTGAATAAGTATAAGTCGGGTATATAAGTCTCGTTAGTATCTCAGGAGTTTTATTATATCTTATAAGAGACCTCAATCTTAGATTACAAAATGAAACCGACTTTGCAAGCCGCCCTAAAAGATCAGTACAAGGTAATTTATAATGTATATAGCCTAATCACTTAGGGTAAGTGCCCTATATTAAGTAGGTATGGGCAAAAAACTAACCTCTTTCAAAACAAGCAATTTAGTTATTCTCTAATGAGAAAAGAGGTTTACTTACATCGTTGTTACTGCGGAAATTTTTCCTTAACCTTACTGTAATCAAGAGTCCTTAAATTATAACCACAATTACGAGGGCTCTTGCGCGTTCTTTTTATATAAGTTACCCTGTGCAGTATCTACTAGCATATTTAGAGGTTTCAGTTTCAAAAAGTACCACTTTGTAGTAAATCTATGCTGGGATTAAAAAGGTAAGCCTTAACTCGGGGATAATCGCAAGGAAATTTTAGAAGCTATAAAACTCTCCACCTAAAGCTCCTTTCACGTTAAAATTTCAGAATTCCTAACTGTTGAATCGCCCCTTTTTGAGCGCTAGCTTTTTGGAAGGGATGTGGATTCAAATATCTGATAAAAGTCTTTCTTGTTGCTTTGGACTTATAATAAGTAATAAGTAAGCACCGGATACTTTGTTGGGATTCCCCTTACTTCTGGAAAGAGCCGTGGAAGAGCATTACATTTAAGGTTAACTGGATCCTGTTACTGAGTAAGTAAACTTACCTCTGAAATAGTACACCTTTTGGAAAAACCTTTTCCTTTTGAATTACTTTGGCTTACTAGTGGTGCTCCCTTGGAGACCGAGATCCCTGCAAAAAGGCTTTGAGTCTTATTAGGGCTCTCTAAAAGTAACGGAATTTGAGCCTACGCTTCTTGCTTTTTGAGAAAAGAATTCCTGGGGTAATACTAGAGAAGAAGCCTATAAAATAACTTTAATTTACTAGAATTTAAAATAAAAAAGACTTACGCGGATTTTCTTAGGAAACTTCGAAGCTATAAAAATGAATAATTAAAGATTGGTTTGTTACACTTAAAAGTAAACTCCAACTCAGCTGAATAGACCACCCGGGTTACAAGTTCCGGCAAAGCCCTATATAGTATTGATAATTGAACTGTGTCACTTTAACTTTTGAGCTGGCAAGAGTCAAACTGGTGACCAATTCCATTTTCTCGAGAGTATAGTAGTTAGGGAACTATGAGTTAAAAGTAAGCTAAAGCACTGGCCTGAGTGAATTTATAACTTTACCAGATCCTAATAGAATAGAAGTCAACAAATTCCGTTATAAATGCGTATCTATTTTTAAGCCTTAATTTATAAGCGCAAGATTAGAGCTCCGTGTTATACTATTACTAATACTAGAATTTCTATTCCCTGCAAAAGGAGACTCGTGAGATTTTGACTTCTTTGGTTTTTTAATGTTACAAAAAGTAATAGAACAATCCTGGAGTAATATTCTAAGTATTGAGATAAGACCTTTAAGTTTGGTATTACGCTTAAGCCTAGCATTAAAAAAGAATTAAGGATAACAAAGATAGATTATTTACAGGAATATCAAAACTCACTACAAGGCAATTTCCGTGAACTAAAACCTGAGTCAGCCTATCCGGTAGGTACATATTTTTATTAGGTATTATATAAGAGTCTTGTTCTTATATTTTATTGGTTGCTTAAGTAAGATAGTCTTAGATTGTACTTGTTACCTTTAATTGCATTACCTCTCGCTCTATGGGGTTTATCATTAGAGAGGAAGCAAACTTAATAAGATTGGGATCGTGTCTGTGTTATAAGGGTTCTCTTGCTTCTGGCTTTATCAGTATCCTTTAACACTAGGGTTTTGCTTACTTTAAAAGCTGGACTTATAAATTAAGTAGGATCCCTATAAGGTATTCCTAAGCTAGGGTTCCTGGTCTTCATTTTTATAAAGAGAAAAGGTCCATAACTGTAGAAAAGACTACCTTTTGACTTTTCAGTTTCAGGTTTAGGGGTCTTAGATATTATACCAGTATTCTTTGGGGATTCCTTTAGAGAATAGAGAGTTACTCTCAGAATTGTATTTCAGGGTTTGGGAGTTGTTGTCAAGCAGTTGCAGCTAAAGGTATTGAAGCTAAAAGACTAATAAGAGTTCCTGTTTAGTCATTTTTATAAGGAGAAAAAGTCTTCCAGGTTAAGGTGTTTTATTTACAGGCTGACCGGTAAAGGAATAACATATGTTAGTAACAGCTATAACAACTTGTTACTAACTTGTGAACTACTCCACATCTGAACTAGAAAAATCCTCTGCTTGAAAGCCAGCCAAAGGGAAGTCTTGTATTCTCTTGTAGCTTGTAAGCTGGCATAGCTTTCAGAATTGTATGAATTTGTAGCTTCGACTTCGGTCTTCTTGGTTTTGCAAGGTACGAAGTTCTTAAACTAGGAACAGGCAGGTGACTTTCCGAATCTTTCTTAGTGTTGCGTTTGTGCTGCTAGCTCTGTGCTGTCGAAGGAAGTCAATCTAGACCAAGTGAAAGCTGTAAGCTCTCTCTCTTAGCTTTGCTGGTGTTGCTCTTTCTTCTTGAGGGAAGTGCATTTCAAGTGTAGCTTTGAGAAGACAGGATGCTTTGACTCTTTGACAGTTAAGGAAAGGAGTCCTATCCGTCGCTTCAGAAAGAGTTACAATTCTGAGAGAGTTATATCCCTAATCTCAAAGGAAAAGTTATAGAATCTACTCAAAAGGAATCCCTAAGAATACAAAGAATACTGGAATACAAATCTAAGACTCCTATCTATACAGGTTCGGATAATCACCTAAGGCTTGCAAACAAAATAGAATCTAGAATCAGTTTATGTTATTCAGCTAGACCTGCAAGGACATTAGCAAACACAAAATACTGATTAAGACAAGAAAGCTCTCTATAGGATTTAGAGTAGTTCTAAGCCGAATAAGTACTCCGATGTGGCACAGTTTGCATCATAAGTTGACAGAGGGAAAGCAATCTAGACTCGGATGATACGTGCACATGCCCGGAATTTCATTAGTTGGTTTACAGAAGACTTTAGCCAGTTAGCACAGGGTTAGGAAATTCCTTTTCAATAAGTTGATGTTTTTGCTTTTACAAAGTTAGTGAAGGTAATGTAATTAATAGAGCTACTTATCTGTTATCTCCTTTACCAGCTATAAGGCGGAGTCCTCCATTAGTCTTAACTCCAGTTGGCTTTACAAAACAAAAGAGACTACCTTCCAAGATCTACAGAATCTATATCTTGAAACACCAGTCCCTCAAGAGGTATCACATCTTTAAACTTAGGATTAACACATTTAAATGCCTGTTTACCAAGATCGGTAGAAAGCTTTCTAGCATCAAGAGAATAGCTCCAATTCCTAATAGTGGATACCAAAGCTACAACAACTTCCTATCTTTAATTGAGTACTTCTACTGTTACTTAATATCCATATCCAGGAACTTTTAAGATTATGTATCTATCTAAAACTGAAGGAAGTGAATCAACATAGCTTAGGAATCTCCTCTCAAAGCTAACTTGAAAAAGCATTTGCTTACCCTCAGATAGAGATAGAGCTGCAATCCATGAAAATGATCTTCCTTTAAGCTCATAAGCAGTATAACATAACTCTAAGGAGTACTAATACTAATTGGATTATCGGATTATCTCCTTTACCACTAAAGATGGAATTACTCAAAACTACTAAACTCGGAATCGCCTTTCTTTCCTATCTATCAAGAACAAGAAATTCTTAGGACTTTCAAAGAACAAATAGAATCTGGTTTTCTTTCATTTGCTTTACCAAGAAGACCTACAAGAGACAGTCCTCAAAGAATCTATGTATTCTGTTCTTTTACCTTCAATTCCTTTATCTGTACCAGCTTAGAATACAGAATCCGTTATATCTTACATTAGCTACACCGTCAATGTCTGCCAGTTTCCATAAGTTCTCCTCTCTTCCTTTACAGGTTAACTAGTTAGGTATCTCATTGGAATACTATCCGGAACTCTTTAGCTGCACATATTCCATTAAATTAACTCCTAAATTACTTATTTTACAGGATCTGTAGACTTTATTAACTTCGTTACCTTTGCCTTCAAATCCCAACCATGATTAAGAGAGTCCTTGCAAGAACACCTTAGCACGCATTAACCTTCCATCGACAGTAAAGACAGTGCTTGGCCTGCTAGATCATGTCCATCTTACCCTCCTTCCTTAAACAAACGGTAACACTATAATACAACTAATACACTAAAACTCTACTACTTACACTTCCTAAAGAGATATAGGGAAGACTATGGGAATCTCACTGACTTGGCGGGTTCTATATAGTAGAAAAGCTTTAACTTTCATTAGACTAATACACCTTTAGTTTAGCAACACGGGTTGGTTCCCAAAAAATCCTGACCCTGCTTACAAGAACAAATTCCCAGTTTTCCCATTAGAACACAGCAATGCAATGCCAAGAACCGCTGTCACAAGAACCAAAGTCAAGAGCTACCAAAAGCTGAATGCATTACACCTTCATAAACCACAAACAAGGTTCAGCAACTGTCCCTACAATTTCTCTAGAATCTCTTGTACAAGGAATTCTGTTTCTCTTCTCTTTAGCTTAGCTGCAACAGCTCTAGTTTTCACCCGGTTTCCTTTAGATCTTGAACACCTTCCTAATAGTTTATTAAGTTATTATATCCTTTACTGGAACTTCCACTTCCTTAAGATTAAGAATAGAATTCTGACTCTAAACAAATCGCTACAATTATCGGTTATCTTAGGAATCCACTCTCAACTCAGAATAGACTCAAAGGAAAGAAAGAAGTTTGTTAGTTTTTCCAATTCCTAAAATAGTTAAAGTTCTCCTAAATCCATTAACAGCTTTGTCTGCTCAGAGACTTACAAGCTACAGCTTACAAAGATGTTCAATCCCTGATTAATAGAGTGCTTTATTCTAGTCTTATACACCTCGCCAAGAGAATCTATGTTATGCATCCTTTACTCCGGCTTAGATCGACCGGAATCCTGCTCGAATTTACCTCTTATAAAGAGAACCTATTCTCCATCATCCTTAGTTAGGGAAACTAAAGAACTGATATAATCGGAGAAATTCAACTCTCTTGGTAGCTGCAACACCTAAAGAAATTCTACAGGCTTTCACTTCTGCTACAGAAACCCAGCTTTCCTTTAGTTAAGTCCCTCTCGAAGAAACCAAGGTATAACTGACTCCTTTATAAAATAGTTACCTCCTTTCTTATCAGGATCCTTCGTTAAGAACTTCGTACTTGAAAGACAAGACTTTTAGAGGTTCCACAAGTATCTAGTTATCCTAGTAATATAAAATCCCTAAATTCTGTAAGGAAAGTTCCTGCTGTTTAAGTTACTTGATAATATGATGTTCCAAATCTGCTCTTCTTTGCCTTCTATCTAGATCCGGATTCTTTTGAGAAGGTATAAGCTCACCCGTGCTTTCAACAGCAACACTTCCTTCTTAGGGTACATAATAAGACAGAATCTCAAAAGCCACACCGTCAATGTCTGTCAGCTTTCCAGAGCTTCTTCCTTGAATTTAAACCAGGGCCCGCCCAGGAGGGTATTACAAAACTTATAAAGACTAAGAAATCTAGGACCAGGAGAATGCCTTAACCTTTCCAGACTCTCACACGGAATGTCTGCAGCTTAATGTTAAAAAGATTCTAGAACCCTAAGCTATACCACTCTCTTCTCTTATTAGTTAGAGTAATTCTGAGCCTTCCTCTTGCCTGTTTGTAGCTATTCCTTCTTGTAAGTCTACCATACATAGTTATTGCACTTAGATTTAGTTAGTATGTTAGTATATAGAAGTTCCTATTAGTCTAAGGTGTATTCCTATAGTCCTCTATCGGAAACCTGGAAACATAAAGAAACTTTTTTATCGGAATCAAGATAAACTCCTTTCTAAAACAAATAAAGATAGATCTGTTTCTATCTATAACTAAAGGAATACTAAACTAATACAACAAAATAGGATTATCGGATTATCAGCTTACAAAGAAACCGAGGCTATTTACTCTTTCATAAACTACTAAGGGAACTCTTGTACAAGGAATTCCGTTTCTCCGCCAAGCGACCTACAAGAACAACTGCAAAGCCTATAGCTACAATTAGAAGTTTAGATGCAATTCTTTAAATCCTGGGACTCTTTTCTCAAGAATATAAAGAACAAATTATCTTTATACAATTATCGTAATAAAGCTCTCTAAGTCTAAGAACTTTGTATACGGGAACCCTAAGATTATAAAAATTCGGTTAGGAATTAGTACTACCAGGAAAGAAATTGACAAGTTAGGAAATCAGGAATAGTAGAATAGTAACATTAAAGCGAATTTCCTTCCTAATAGGCAGCTATAAAGTACACTATTAGAATTTCAATTAACAACTTTCCCGGCTTACAGCTGGCAACACCTGCTTAATAGAACTAATACAAAATTGTCAAGCTCGCCTTTGCTTTACATACTTACAATTCTCAGTGAAAGAAATCCTTCGATTTATGTTATCCACTGAACTGCTCAGTCAGAGAGTCTAAACTATCTATTCTATAAAATACTAGAAATCTACTCTAACAAGAAATAGAAAACCTGTTCTACTATAAGCATTTACACGCGCTATAAGTAAGCCCTTTAAATACATCTTAACTCAAATTCTTTTAATACGGAATCCCTAAAGCAAAAGCCTGACATTGACATCAAGAAAGCTTCCTTTTGTTATAAACAAGATACAGAGACCAGGAAAAAGCCTGCCTATTCATTAATCCCCTTTTTTAAAGTATTTAAAGCTAGTAGGGATACTGGTAAAGGAAACTAATAACATAACAAGCAACCCTTAAAGGATAATTCCTCTTGTTCTATGGCTCTTATAAAGAGGAGTATGCTTTAGAAGTAGAAGCATGAATCCCTCGTACCGAGTAAACTCTTAGTTTAGGAGGTTAGGTCCTTGTATAGTATTCTGAATATATCTACATACACTATAACCCCAAAAACTGAAACTGGAAAACCGAAAGGCTTCATACACTATAACCCCAATATCTTATGACTTTGTTTTAGCAGCTTACTTTCTTGTTACAGCATACCTGGTTGCTAGAGCCTGAGCCATACCCTAACCTGAAGCTTAACCTCTTGCAGATCCAGTAGCTGTACGAGCTATAGCCTGAGAGATAGAGTCAAAGCAGGAACAATAGAAAGCTGCCAAAGCTAGAGCCATAACCACTAGATGAGAGACCCAGAGCCAGTGTAGGAGCTTAGTCAGTGTATTCTCCCTGTCTTAGCTAATAGATAGTTCTTAGTCTTAAGAATATTAATATGTACATACTAGTTAGTTATTTATAGATTGTGTAGTAATTAGTAGTAAAAGGAGTATCCAACTTAACATACAAATTTAAGGATAAAGAAATCTCAATAAAATTCTAGACTTTACATTCCAAAGTTTATATAAATTCTTCCTTGCCAGTTAAGCATTTATAAGCTGTTGATTTAACTCATAAAACATAGGATTTCTTCTATTCTTTAAAAAGTGAAAGCCCTTGAAACTTGAACTCTGTTTAGAATTACTTAAATTCCTAAGCCCAAACACCAGTAACTTAACTAAACAAAAACCTTTACTTAAAAACTCCTCATTGGATACCTTTTTTAAAGTGATCTTCTCCGCAGGAATTCTTAATATAACAACCCTTTTTAAACTGGAAAAGGATACCTAAATTACCCAAAGGAAAAACCCTGGACCTTCTATACCAGGACTTCCTTATATTCTTTCATTTCTAAAACATCATCCTAAAAGCTGAAGCGGAAGAGAAAGAACCTTTATAAGTTAAGAAATTCGAACAACTAGATTAAAAACAAATAAGGATACCAAAGCTACAATTCCTTTACTTATTATCAGGGACCTCTAAATTAGATATTTATCATAACTTAAGTAAGTCTTAGAATCAACAACTCCAAAACAGCTGCTCGTCAACAGAAAACAAGAACGAATACCCAATAACCTGGAATACAATGGTATGAACGTCAATCAGAATCTTCTTTAACTCTTTATTAGCCTTCAATCTCTGATTAAGAGAGTGCTATATTGTATCTTAAACTAAAGAACTAATACCCAGGAGTATTCTAAGACCCCTGAACTGGCTTACACATGCTAAAGCTTCAACTCCACTGACTAGCAAAGACTTCAGCTACACTTCCTGGCTGACCTCAAGAAAAGTCAATAGCTTCTTTTAATTCTATCCGCTTCTATCTAGATCTGTATATTAATACAAATTCTCTCCACTTGGCTATCTATACCATCTCAAAGCAACAAATACAAGAATTTAGAGTGCTCTTCCTTGGCCTATTTAAACCTTCGACAGCTAAGAGAAGGCCTTCCAAGAGCTACAGCTTACAAGAGGGATTTCAGTTCCTAAAAGTTGTTATAACAAATAAAAGTTTTGCCTTGGGAATTCGATACTTGTTAAGGAAACTCAAGAAGACACAATATTTAACTCCTAGAGCTACACCTACATACAAGGGGGACTAGACTAAGAGCAAGAATTAGAATGATATAGACAGATTGTTTGTTAGATTAACGTGTTCCTAATTAGAATTAGATTTCATACATAAGAGTATAACAAAAGAGCTGTAGTTGTTTGGGTTCTAAAGTTTGCTGTGTTCATTAATCGGAATAGCATGGACAGGTTTCTGTCTTTATCAGTTTCTGTTCCGGCTATAAGCTTATGATCGGAAGAGGTCTCTCAAGTCGAAAGTCCTTTCCTAGCTTCCAAAACAAAATGTTATCCTCTGCTTTAGCTGTCAATACACTTAAATCTCTAGCCTCAAGTACTTCGCAATACAAAGCCAATAAGTCTCTTTTACTGAACTGTCCATTATCGGATACTCTTCCAGGCTTTAGCACCAACAAAAAACTAAAGAGTTCCATCATTCTAGGAATTATGAATAGGTAAGTTTTCCTGATGAAAGAGCTTACAACAGAATACAATTAGCGGCTATACAGTCTTTGCCTTAGCTCCAATCCGGAGCCGGTTTATCCATTAGATCGGTATCAAGAAGAACTTCGTGCTACGAGAGCTCCTATCCTAATTAACTACTTTCCTAGTACACCTTGAGCCTAACTATTCTATAATAAATACTAGGAAATCTCAACAAGAGTGTAAAGAATCTCCTCGCAGCAACTGCTCTAGTTTTCACTGCTTTAAGAACTCGGACTAGTTAGGAATTTCAATCAATACCCTGAATACAAAGGTTTTGGACTTCCCTCGCATTCAACTATCAGCTTCCCTTTCAACAAATAACAAGGATATGTTGACTCAAGCTAGCTCGCTTTGCTATACAGATATATCGGAATCAAGTTTTTCATCAAGATAAAAATGTTCCCGTTTCAGCTATTAGAATAATTAACAGCCTTTGCAACATGGTTAGAACTGAACAACAAGAGAATCCTGTTTCTGTCTTTAAGTCCTTTACTGTCTATCTAGAAGAGCTCCACTTGCTTTAGCTACAACTCTCCTAAACCTATCTATCCTATAAGGTAAGCTTGCTTAGACTCTACTCAAGTCAAGAGCCTCGCTTTACAAACAACTTGGCTGTACACTCTTTAGCAAACAACAAAGTCTTTCATTCCATCTAATCCTACTTCTAATCTTCTAATCAATCTCGATTCCCAACTCATTGCTTTCTATTTTATATTCCATAACTCCTTGCACTAAATTAAGAGTGGAAAGAAAAAGAATTAGGAAGATACTCTCAAGAGAATCTCAATGTCAACTTAACTCCAAACCTGGAAGACAAATAGCTCCCTCTTGCCTAAACTATTCTATATCGGAATCATTCAAAGAAATAGAATCTGTTAACCTCATCTAAACGATACCTGCTTACAAGAAGAACTGCCGTCAATCTGCGAGCATAAAGAACTAATACACAAAGAAGACATTAACACCTTTGTCGTTAATAGACCTGCTTACTAAGTGGAATTATAAGAAAGAGATTGTAGTTAGGAATCTCAGAAACTAAAGATTTATCCAAATTACCAAAACCTGGCTGTTAAAGAATCCTGTACCATCATTACATTAGACATTAGAACAATTCTTATATCTTATACTCCTTGTATCTATCATAAACCTGTATTTTAGAGAATCAGATTCTGTGCCATCAATCTCAGCTATGCCATTCATTAAATATTGGTTAGGCTCGTTTCCATTAGAATCTTGTGAACTCCTTTACTTATTAAATAGAACAAGATCTCCAAACTATTAAAAACAGGAACTTCGCTAACACAAGGTCAATTACTCTAAGGAAACTAAGAACTTCGTTCCTTGAAAGACAAGAACCTAGCCCATCAGAAGCAAATAACACCTTGCACATAACATAGAATAGATCGGAATCGGATAAGTACTCTCCAGAGCTGATAAGGAGGAGGGCCCCTTAACAATATAGAATCTAGAATCAGGTTTATACCATTACAAATAGCACTTCCAAATTCTGTGGGTTCTGTACTCGTTAAACAACTTCCTTCATAGGAAAAGATCAGATTAGAAATTCTATAACTATAAGAACTCTAGAAAATTAGATAGGCTACTCTTATAATTTGTAGAAATGGAGTCCCTAAACTCAAGGAAAACTTAAAGAATTAACTAATCCTGCGGAAACCTAATAATAATATATCGAAAGTTATTATCCAAAACGCTCACTGTTTAGATACTCTGGAAGCCTGGTTAAGATACATTTATAGTTAATTCCTTATCTTTGTAATCCTTCATGGTCTTACTATATAGCTACAATTCCTTTGGCATGACATAAAGCCTTTAATGCTTAAATGAGAAAGACTTACAAATAAATGAGTTAACTTGCTTAAAGAGAGATAGGGGAACTAAACTTAAGTAAGGAGAATTCCTCTTGCCTTAGTTGTGCTTATCAGTAAAAAAGGGATTCCCTATGCTTGTATTAGGCTTGTCTTTTATAAATATCTCGATTATGAAGGGTTGCGACTGAGCTTTTAGGAGAAGTTAATACAAATGATTTTTATGATTTTTTTTACAACAAAAAGTATTCTAGATTAAGGACGTTTATTACTGGGCCTAAATTCTGAAAAAAGTAAACTCTTAGGTATAACCAAGATAAAAGTAGCCCTTATAAAATAAAGACAAATATAAGGAACAGAATAAAATTTATAAGAGAGGCGCCGCCCTGACAGCGGGGGTTCCTGAATAAAAAGCTTTAGGGATTCCTCCGACTCTAAGCTGGGATTTCTTCAGGAAAGTTCGAAGCAGGTGAAGGGGTGCTTATCTAGAAAATCCTAAGTCTTTTTTGTCTTCTTAAGAAGTTTTAAGAATTCTCCTTATTTTGTTCCTTTTTCTTAGTCATATCATTCACTAGAGATTCCAGAATTATAGAATATAGAACGCGTTTTAAAGGATACCTGTTAGGTTAGCGGTAGGTTTTATTATGAAAAAGTGATTTTTAATTATGAATTTAAAAGTCTCAGTCAGGAATCCGGATATATTCGCGGCTTTTTGCGCTTACATTGCCTTTGGATTTAAACTTTTACCGCCGGTATACATTCTTAAATCCTACAAATTGCTAAAGTAAATTGAATATAACAAACATAAAAAGGGGTTTCCCCAGACTTTCAGAGGATTCTCTAACAAGGATTTTATAAAAGATAGTACTTCTTGGATATAGTATATAAGTAAAAGCGGGCAGAGCACTCGGGTAGTCCAAATTTGACTTATTATAGGGCAATTTACTTGACAGGTTGCAGGTTTAGCATACTATCTATATTTTATTTTGTCTCCTAAAACACTACTTGGAGTAATACAACTCTGCTAATTTTATTGCATAACAAAGTCCAGGTATAATTAAAAACTTTCTAATATACATGTATTTGACAGAATACTTTAAAGATTCTATTCTCTATTCTTAGCTTATTATAGTAGAACCGCTTTACACAAGAGTAAGATCCGGGGCCTTTTCATGTTTCATTTTAAGGAACCAAATAACCATAAAAAAGTGATTAATTACAATGTAACGAGAAATCCTTATATAAAGAATGAGGCAATTCTCTTATATAAGCTATAGCATAAACCCAATTCGAATTCAATTTTTGAATTGGGAAGCCCTGTGATAAACAGACTTTCTTAAGTATGCTTTTTCTCCTTTTCTTTTTGTTGTTAGCCCTTACTGTAGACCCTGCTTATTCTAGCTAATTCGTATTGTACAAGCCCTTTTTAACAAATAAAATGAGTTTATCTAGTTGTAGTTTTTAGATTCCTATTATACGCTCTTTATTCGAGGACTCAGTTCAGTATTGGTAATACTTATAAAAAAGATGGTCCACTCCTCTCAAAAAAATGTTAGGAGAGTCTCCTTTACCGGAACTTCTTTTTATTTAAGTTACTCCCAACTCTTTTTTTTGCTTAATTTCCTTCGAAAACTCGTGTGTAGAAGTCGGAAAAAGGGTTCCAGTATATTAATAAACCTACTTTTTTATAAGAACAAAGGCTTTTTAGGCTGTCTAATTGTAAAATCCAAAAAGGACTCTATGGAAGAGCTTCGGAACATAGGAATGTGGGGTTCGGTTACAATTCATTTAAGGAGACTTATTACCCTTATATTCTATACCTGTGTCAATTTTCTAGAGCCTGATACTCATTTATACGTATAACTTGTAACTAAAGTAAGATTAAAGACTTTTTTAAGACTTATGGATTTACTTGCTCAAGATCACACCACTAAACTCTTACCCTTGGTGCACGCGACCCTTATTTAAGTTATAATCAGTTCATGTTTACTATTGGACATTATGAAATGTAGGCTATACAGTTGCTAGTTATAAGGACGAGGCCTAAATTCACTTTATTTGCCTATCAACATCTAGACTTGATCAAGGCCTAAGCAGATAGACATTTCTCTTTTGTAGCATATGACGATTAAGAAAACTTTGTTGTACTGAATTACTTACGAATAATAGAGCTAAGTTCTGGATGACGACTGTGCTCCAAGTATGAAACTTTGTAGTTTTTTAATATATAAGGATCCAGAGATAGAGAAGATAGAGAATTTCTTGAGAAGTGGTGTATGAGCGCATCTCTTCTTAGAGTGGCTAGTCTCGAGTTAATACGCTGAAAAGTACTAGAATCTAGGAAAGGGCTGAGCCGAAAAAATTGATATGTGCTACTTTAGAATAGGAACAAGGAATTTCCGAGGTCTCTCTATCAAGGTTAGCAAGGTCGTGAAAAGGATTCCTAAAGAAAACTTGTGGTTAGTATAATCATGGATAGAACTTCTAATTTCTATAAAGATGCAGGGTGGTTTGAAAACCTATGACTTCAGGCGGGATGGCGTGCCCCTTTCTGTGATTTTAGGTAAATGGCAGGGGTCTATTAAAATTCCTAAATAAGTAAGCTTTGGGACTTGAACCTTTGTCTACCTGAAAATCTAGCTTTGATCTAACCATCAAAGGGAGTGCTAAATCGTACTTGGTCTAACTGTAGCTCTATTTGGTATTAGTAAGGCTAGATTCTGGAAGTGATAAGGATTTTTTTCTATATAATATAAATGAATTCTGTAAACTTAGTTCTCGATTTTGCTAAATTAAGAATTCTATAGTTTTCTCTTAGAGTTTGAGGGCAAGCTATATAAATAATAGTCTAGTTTCCGACTTAAGCAAAGGCAAATATTCTACTTCTTAAGATTACACGAAATTGAATCTATTAATAGAGTAAACTTACTAGGAGGGCCTCTTGACAAATAGCCAAAGGAACCTGGGACCTGCTTTAACCTCGGACTAATAGTAAGCCTTTCCTTGCTGCAATAAGAAAGAGCTACATTACATAGCAAAGGAATAATTACACCTTTTACTTACTGGCTTGAAAACTTTTAGAATGTTGCACTAAAGCTATTTTCAGAGTCCTTTGCGTGCGGCTTGAACCTTTAGCATGTCCTAACAGTTTGATATACTCGGGATTTTGAAGGATCGACCTGCATCACAAGAGTATCCTAATAGCAAAAAGAATCGCTTAGATATGACATACTGTTATCTCTTAGTAAATATTCCAACTTACAGAATTTATAGAAAAATTATAAGTATTAAATAACTACTAATCTTGTCTTGAGTCCAGAGTCTTTTTATCTAGTTGTATTCACTAAGAAACACAGCACAGCATTGTATTTAATAAAATATAGAGCATAGTTTTGTTTTTCAGATAAGAATTCGGCAGCTAAAAGACTTCGGATGAAAGGACCCTAATTGCTTATAATCAGTCAGCCGATTACAAGGCTCTATCGTCAGTTCAGTAACGACAAGGAATAGATAGGGCTTTGCACCTTAGACTAATACAACTTTCTATATACTACTCTTACTCCTATAAATAAGTATAAGACAATAGGTACAGACAACAAGAAGAGTTTAGCTACAAGGAGAGTTAATAAACGGACTTCTCAGAGCTATTAACTTCTAATTACGAGCAGACTTGAACCAGTGACATGCGGATCAAACTAACCTGTGCTTTACCACTGAGCTTTCGAATCCTTTAGAGAATAAATCTGACTTTCAGTAATGGAGTAATGTTACCTTACATTTTCGATAGGAGTTTTCTTTGTTTTTTTGGATTTATATTAAATAACATTTTTATTACCATACTAAATAAGCCCGCAAGGGCATACTATAGGTTATGGGGTATGCATGCTCGTAGTTAATATCTCTTTAGATATAGACTGCCATTTTTCTTTAACTTTTAGACCAAGTAAAAAACTGAGTATTATGTTGTAAAGAAGGTTCTTTTGGTACCTTATGCTTGCTTAAAAGATATAAAATAGAAGTGAAATGCACTCGTTTTAGTCAAGACAAAGACTTTATTACATCAGAGCTGACCCTTGTTTCCTGAGGCAAGATCGAAGGAGATGAATAAGGCCAAACTCATTATACCTTTATTTCTAGATTGAAGCATAATTTTAAATTACTTCTATTGGTTAAGATACCCTAAAAAATTTTTTATTCTCTTTATATTATATAGTATAAGGAGTGGTCCCCAGATCTGATAAAAATCTTACTTTTGTCCAATTAGTATAACGAACAAAAATTCTTTGGCTACTAAAACTTATCCAGGGTGCCCTGTTACTTTATTTTAGAAGGTTTTCCTATAATAAAAACTACTTTTTAGTATTCGGGGTATAAGCTTTGAATAGCTTGAAATTCCTGGATTCATTTATATAATAAGGTCGAAGCTCAAGTTCAATTAGTATTGAAGAAGCCCTATAATTAGATACCCAGTTCTTTCTTAAAAGGAGCCTCTTGGACTTGTGATTAAGTACAATACTAAATCTAAAATCTCAAATATAATGGCATTTAAAGTTAAGTCAGTGTAAAGTACAGCCTATGTTTTTGTCTTATAAGATAAGGAAGTTAGTAGTTTTCATTCATATAAAATTTCTTTTGCGAAGAGACAGTGTCTACATTATATCCATCAAAGGAATTACCTAGATTTTATATAAAGATAAAGCTTGCTATAATCCTGGAGTCCTGTACAAAGGGTATGGATCTATAAGAGTTATACCTGACGCCTTTAATACCTACCAAAGTGAGCGTGAAATTACTTAAATAAAGATTCTCATGTCTCTAGCTAGGAATCCGTTTTATTATAGGCTGCTGAACAAGTAACTAGAATGCTTCTTATTTGCCAGAGATGTCAAGGGTTCCATTTGGAAAGGGGCGTGACATATTATATACACGGCCCTTTTTCTTCTAATATTCTTCTAATAAGGTCCCTCTAAAATCCTATTTATATTCTAGGATTCATTTAGTCAGGCAGGAGACTAGAAAACACTTCCGAAAGGAGTCTCAATTTACTACGCTTTACACTTGGCTTCGGTATAGCGATAGCGATCCAAAATACTAATACTAGTTAACTGGAATTCTCTATATAAGCGAAATATAAGCGAATATTAAACTATAAAAATCTACCCCTTTCCTTTTTTTGTTCTAACCAAAAAAGAGGGAATTTCCTGAATTTAAATAAACTCTTACCCATTTTTATTAGCCCGAGTTTTCCTATGAATTCTAATCGATTAATACAGGGAAAGACTTTAAATAAACCTATTAAATAAAAAGGGAGCCCCTTACAGACAGGATGCAGAATTGGTATCAAACCCCTTTTACTCTTAGAAAGACTTCCGTTTAATTTATTCCTAAGGTATTCCCCTTTTTTGACAGGCTAAAAAAATTCTATCTTGTAAGAAATCCACCAAAGTACTTGTATCTCAACAAGCTAAAACCCAAAAAATTTCTGCAGGATCTACAAGGGATTTTAAAGGGCAAAACCCTCGCTTAGAGAGCTTTAAACCCAGCAGAGAAAGCCAAGTTACGGACCTCGCTCCCACTGGAAAGGGAAACCCCGCACTCAAATTCTATATCCTGAATCGGTTTTTCTATTTCCCACGACTCTTTAATTTAGCATTACTTTTATTCTTCATTAATTACGGAATTCCTGTTACTTTTTTTGCCATACCCCCCCTAAATTTACAGTAAAAACCCTAGTAAATAAAGAGGAACCTCCTTAATTTAAACATAACCACTCCCACTGCTGGTAAAAGTTTAAAAGCGAAAGCATAAATTTTAAAATAAAGCCCGGGAATACTCCCTATTTAATAGAATATATCCGGATTCGCAAGTGAGAAGTAAGTAAAGCGGAGCCCCCGTATTTGTAAAAACCGTTGATTTACTCTTGCCTTTAGTTATATGTTTCGCAAGTCTAATTTTTGACCAACCCGCGGGTTAGGTCTTTCTGCCCTATACGAGAGAAAAGGGGGTACTAAACCCTTTTTTGGATCCTAATTTTTTACGGGCATTTGACGTATATAGTCAGAGTTTTTTATAATATTTTGGGGGGTTTTCTCTTTAGTTTATAGAAAGGATCCGTTGTTCTTGATAATCAGGTTGAGATTAGATAATAGGAACTCTGCAGTACTACTTTTTTAGAAATACCCGCTTTTGTTTTATAGCTTCCAAACTCCAGTCTATCTGCGTTAGCTTCTTGTGTATTTTGAAAGGCATACGCCGCAAAGGTCCCTGAGTGTAGGTTTTTCTTAGCATTTTCCTTTATTAAAATTAGAAGCCCACTTTTCCAATATGTACAAAAGTGGGTCCTCTATTGTATTCATAATGAAGGAATCTTTCAATTAGTATTTATTAGATAACACGGGGCGCTCTTCCTATCTCGTTAGTGAGTTCTATTTTTAGTGGTTAACTTCAGGAATATAGTAAACCTTATGCTTTGAGATACTGGTATATATAAATATAAAGAGCACACCTTATTATTTTTTAATGGGTTACCTCTAGAGCTATCTTTAGTTAGATAAAGCCGTTTATGTATATTCTGGATTACTTTGCAAACTTCTAAGAGAGACTTTTGACTTTGGTATCGAGTATAGAGTCATTGGGTCCGCTTTGGATAGACCCTTATAAGTTTAAGTTGTGTTTGGGTTTTGACTCTTTAGCAGTAGCTGGAAACAGTAGAGAGGTCTCTTATTAAAAGAATAGCCAGGAAGTGTGCCCTTACTCATCAGGGTGCGTTGGTTAAATAAGGGGGTCAAACAGGTGTTAGTTACTTGCGGTAATAAAACACAGGAGCTTTTGTGCAGAAAAGGTATAGAATCTCCCTCCATAAAGTAACCAGGTAAACCGCTGGATTGAGTCGCGGAAATCCTTTGAAGAAACTGTGACATACAAATACTACTCCTAAAAAAAATTTCGGCGGAGAATTCCTTTTTTGGCATTTCTGCAACTTTGAGTAAAAAATTCCTACTAAAGAATAAGAATAGATGGATCCGAGGGACCCTCTTATATTCTAAAATATAAGATTGAAAGGGTTTATAGTATAGAAGAAGCTTTTAATTCTTATATATTAGCCCCCTCTGGTTTAGTTATCCCTTCAGTATTTATGAGGAATTATAAGGGGCCTAGAGCTAGGGGTATCGGTTTATAAGGAGCTCCTCAGAATAAAAAAGTGGGACCTGGCCACTATACCGGTATATAAAAGGGGAAACTCCACAAAAAAGGAACTCGATTCTGGGCCCCCTTGCTTTATTACTTAAAAAGAGAACTTCTTTACGTAAATCTCAAACTAAAGGTAGTAAGAATTACCATAAAATGAAATGGAACCTTTTCTACTTGTAGATTTTTAGTAAGTCATACGCCCCCTAAAAAATTCTCATAAGGAGATATTTTACTATACTCTTAAAACTATGAATAGGAACTGGGGGCGCCTATTAGCTTATTACTTTAATAAAGTTTACATTCGGCAAATCAAAGTATATTTAAAGTCGGGTCTTCCTATAATTAGGTATTTATTTATGACGTAAAAAACTATTTAGTTTAAGAAGTTCCTAACAAAGCTTCAAAAGAAAGTAAAGTTTTTAATGTCCTGAAGTGTATGCCTTTTTAGTTCATAGCAGAAAATCTGAGGGTTTCCTTAGACGCAGCTTAGCTTTTAGAGTCAGGGGTGCCGCGCACAATTAAAATATAAGGAGACTCCCCGTGGAAATTTGAATAGGTTGCATTTTCTTCTTTGTTTCGTAGCCTAGTTAATCTTACTGGTCAGCTTCCTTTTTAGCCTATGAATTCTCTATTTTGAGCTCTTGGTGGGGTATAGTAAGTAGCTACACTCATTAAAAAAGGGCTGTCCTATAAAGTGCTTAAGATTTTTAAAAGAACTCTCTACTTCAGCTCTCTATTATTGCCCAGAGGAACAGTCCAATACTATATACTACAAAAGCGACTTTCTATAGACTATCCCTTAAAAATTCCTAGAAACCTTTAAGAATTTCTTAACCTAGCTACTAAGAAAAAAACAAGAGTTCCAGTACACTACAGGAGAGACTTCCTATACTATATTAGAAAAAGACTGGGGAATGCCTTTTAAGAAAACTAGGGAATAAAAGAAAGTAACAGGTTCTAATATCATATCTCATAACACTTTTTACGGACTTCCTTTCCTACTTAAATTATTCTTATTCATGACTTCTTGTTTAGGAACTTTGGTTTCCTCTTAATCCTTCTAGCTAGACCTTTCTTAAAACCTATACTCGGCTTACCAGCTAGACTTCTTTTACCGGGAGCTAGACGAATTAGACCCTTAAGGCCTATAACTTATGGATACCCTTCTTGATTATATAGTCTTACTCTTTAAGTTTTTAATGTTATTTAGATATATAGAGTATAATATATTGTAATAAGTATAGGTATAGGAGTTTTAAAGGATTATTCCCTCATAGCCTTATCTGCTCTTATCCTCCCTAACGAGAAGACCCCAATAGTATAGTACATAGATTCATCCTTTTTACCGACTAGAGGAAGGAGGTTAATATGCGTATATAGTATTTAATTTAGTATGAACCATCTTACACTATAAGAGCACCACATCAAGAAAGATCATTTTGACCTCTTTACCGGAAATGGATTACTTCATCCCTTTTCAGTTCCTTAACTCTAAGTTATTTTTATCAAAAAAGTTATAAACCATACTAGTTAAGGCTAGCCTCTTGTTCCATTTGTACTCTATTTTATTAAAAAAGACTCCCTCCCTTCTCTCTTCTATATTAATTCTTTATAACTTATGTTTCTTTGAAAATGTGTTTACCTTTTAGGACATTCTCAATTTGAATTCATATACAACCCAAAAGCAAATTTCTTTATCGCACTAAGTCCTAGTAATTCTTATATTCTCCGCCCTTAACTTATTAAAAGAGTATCGTAGAGGTAAACTCTAACCGCTATTTTAAGACCCGTCCATGTACGAAATTCCCTTTTCTGAAATGACTGGAGTTACTTACGGAAAGTATCCGTCTTTTAAAAACTAGCAGCTATTAGCCTTGCTAAAAACGAGTATTACAAAAGGCCTTGCCCCATGGATTGGATATACTTTGGCGTTTCTTATATAAATAACTCCCTGCATATAAAGCATACCCCAGTTGGACTGACACTTAAAGATTTTTAATATAATAACAGATCGCTCAGAAGTATAACCCAGTTTAGTACTTTAGTAGAATTAAAAAAGGCAAATCTCAACGTAGATATATCAGCAACTGGAAGACTCTACGAATCTTTAGTAAGATAATTTAGGTATGAAACAATCAAACTTTCCTTAATTAAAAACTAAAAGAAATTTCTTATATATACGGAGCACGCTGTGAGGAATGGCCCTAACCATTAAATCCTAGACCGTGAACCGAGGAAAGATAAGACTTTTTTTTGAAAGGGAGCAAACTTCTTAATATTTTTAGTAGATAACGAAGGGGTGCGTGCCGGTAGCTAGTTGGGAGACCTTTGTGACTATATCTATAACACACACTCAATTTTTATGTACTTGATTGAACAAAATTAACAGCTAATTAAATTATAAGAGAAACCCCTTTTTTAGAATTAGTGGATCCAAAACTAGAACTTAGAGTTAAAGAAATAGAAGTCTCAACAAATACAACTTTAATAATGAAACTAAAATGAACAGGAGATCCCTAGTTAATATGAGTAGACTGGCAAGTTTTTCCATGGGTTCTCGAAGTCAAGAATCCAATTACAATATCCAGATTTTGAGTATCCTGAAAAAATTCTATTATAACTCACAGCTTGTCCAAGGACTTAAGCTTTCTACTTGGGTTTCTGGTTTGAGAGAGACTTTCAACAAAATATAGTAAGTAAGAATTAGGACGGTGACCTGGCAATGTATACTTTTATTCCAATTGCTAAGAGTTGGAACAAAGTGGTAATTATTAGTAAGTTTTTGGGGTTGCGCTGAAAATGACCTATCTAATTGTTTATTTGTTTCTAGGATTTGTACCTAAGGGATATCTTGACAACTAGTCTGCAAAATACCAAAACCAGTAAGGATTTTGAAAAGAAGGACCTATGACCACTCATTTTTGTAAGAGACAAGTAAACTGGGAGTCCTTTATTTAGAGACTTTGTCTTACCGGGGAATTCTTGGCACATTTAGACTTAATCTTCATGCCTATAAAGCTGGCCCTTTCTTTGAAGAGTGTTATAATTTTTCAATTTTCCCACGTAAAGTACATCATGAAATAAAGCAATCCGCGGAAAAGACATGTCCACAAACACGTAAGACAAAACGGGATTTGATTACATATTAAGTGTTCTGGATAGCAGATACTCAGGTTTCTACCCTTAAGAGAATATAGAACATACGGAGGAAAACTTACTGCAGCATGGTACTAAGTGAAAGGTATAGTAAGTAGAATTTCATTAAGTATAAGCGCTAAAAAAAGAAGAAGAGGCTGCTGCTTCTTTAAAATGGGAAAGCCCAGTCAAAGAATTAAGCGAAACTAGCATATGAATAAGATTGTCCGGGAGTTTCCTTCTTTTTTTAAGAACCCATAAGCTTGATGCAATATTATATACTAACTAAGCAGCCTCATTAAACCTCTAATGGGGGTACATTAAACCCCGGAACCCCTATTTTACTTTACTAGCTTTCTTCTTCAAAATAGGGTACTGTCCGATCTTAATTCTGTATTAGTTCTTGTCACCTAATATGCGCATATGCCCTAGCTTCGAGTTTGTACTTTTAAAACATTACCCATAGACTCCCGAAGAGCATTACTGGAAACCTTATAAGTCATATAAGCACGTAAAATCTATAAGCTTCTTTAAATGATCTAGACTCAGTCCCCAAAAATTGATTAAGCTTCTTGGAGGGGGAGACCCATTACAAATGAAGTCCTTTATTACTCTCTGTCTACTTCCGAAAGAAAAACTAAATTATTATAATTATAATAAGGGGATCCTTTTAAAAGGGTTTCTGTAGGACTGAGATTAAAAGGCAAATGCAGGACTTTGGTCGAAAAAGAACTCGAATTGAAATGAAAGCTATAACTTTTCTTCTATATAAATTATGGAGTTCTTACAAATTTATTCGCATAATGTAGAGTCGAGACTTTTTTGACAGACTTATACTTCTGTATCTTCCTTGATTTTGATGTAGCTCCAGTCTTTTTGTCCTACTTTGCCAAACCCCTATTAAGTAAAGTAAGTGTCCACCCTCATTATTCTAAAGAGTTGTAACGAGTTAGCTTTACGAGCTGGTTGCAAAGTTCCTGGAAGTATCTCAACATTATACTTAGTAGCGCTTGGGGTACTTGTATTTGTTAAACAAAACTTCGGATCTCATATAGTTTAATAAATATCTCAGTTTCCTTAAATTTCTGATACATGACAAGAACATTCCTTAGTTGGCTACGGGGGTCTACTTTTACATAAAGTGCTTAAAAATTTTTACTAAGTCTAAACTATATGCGGGTCCAAAAAGCTTCTTAAAAAAGGGACTAATAGCTGCACGCTAGTAAAGAACTACACCAAACGTTATAAGGATTCCTTCTTGAGCCCTTAATAACTATGCAGCAAAAAAGATATAAGTATTTCATAGTGTATGTACACTTAACTTAAAAGAAGAGGCTTAACTCTTTTTCTTTAATTAGCACTAAATTTGTGCAAAGGGCTTCTATACATTTAGGTTATAAGGAAACTTTGGTACCGGTATTTCCGGGGGTCAGACTTTTCTAGCGTAATTGTACTCTTTGACTTCTGGGAATTTAAAATAACCTGGTGATAGTGAGTTTACACTACGACCTCCCTTTTAAGTTTCTAGGAACAAACAAGATTTTTCTTTGAGAGTACAAACCCCTTTTCGATAGTGCGGGGAAAGATATTAAGAGAGTTCTTGTACTAAACAGAGCTCCCGGTATAGATAGAGATCCAAATTTCTAAAGCTTCTCATTGCTTTTACGAACTTCTTGCTTTGTAGTATTAGGATGCCCTTTTTATAAAATGGACTTTCTTGTGGAGAATACCCTTAGATGGAACAAGATACCCCTCAAGCCCTAGCAATAAAAATTTTAGGTCCTGTGAGAACCGCCTATTCGGCTTAGGGAATCAAAAAAAAATGAAATAGGATTGCAAGAATGGAGCTCCTTATTATGCAGTAGATAAGATTAAAAAGCTCAGACACAAAGTATTAAACTTGAAAGGATAGGCTAAAATCTGGGGAATGCTCTGGGCTAGGATAACCCCAGTTTTTGTAGACTAATGAATTTCCCTTCTGCTGCCCTGAGTAATGTACCGGTTTCTAAAACCAAGTACTTTATGCTTAACTTTGGGGTACCGGGAGTCTAAAGACTCCGTTTTCGGTTTAAGATGAGATGTAGCTTATTCGCAGGTCTTGGCCGGCCGTATTTGCTTCAATAATAGGGACGAGCGCTTTAGCGATTTAATCTTTTCTAATAATAAGTAGGTGCTTCTCACGATTTTTAAAGGATTGCGAGATCTAAATCTTTAAGGGGATATCTATAATAGAAAGTTTCTCCTAGTTTATACAGGAGGATTCTCAAAGTTCGAGTCGACTAGACCCTCTCACATAAGTATTTGCTTTCTAGATACCTATAAATAAGGACTCTGCTCTTTCACGCAGCAATCAAAACCCAAGGTTCAAAACTTATGCTTTTCACTCTGATGTATAAGATAGCACTTTTTAACAACACAGAATTTCATCAAACACTATTCAAAAAGTAAGAAGGGCCGACCTTCCTTCGAAAAAAGCTTTACTCTTACGGGCCTAAAACTCTTAGTACTATCCCGATTTGTAACCTCAATAAAACAAAGGAGTCTTCTACTATCTCTATTTAGAAAGGCTCTAACTTCATTTTTAAAAAGTATCCAGTCTGAATTCACCAGGGTTTCCTGTATTTAAGGCTAACCCCAATTCTATAAACCTATAAAAATGAGTGCAATACTGCTTGAAGTGGATACTTTAGCAGCACTAGTAAATCCACAGGAAGACTTTATAAAAAGGAAACTTCAGGGCTCTTATGCTTCGTGCGCGCTAAAAGGAAAGGGTAAACTCTAGTTTGTTATAATCTTTAAAACCGCCTTAGCTTTATCTGCGAGGGGTGCCCCTTTATAAGAATAAGAAAAATTTCAAATTTCAGTGATATACCATAAGCCCTCTTTCTTTTTTAAGATAGTATTGAGGAAAAAGTCCTAATAATTACGCAAAGCCTATTAAACAAAAGGAAATTGACTAAACCTGGATAGTATACTCACCAGCTTTTGCCTCCTAGAGCAGAGTGAACGGAGTCTTACAATAACATAGAAAATATGAGTAGGTGTTAAGTGTATGCTTAAATATATGTTCTCAATCTCCCCAAGGTTTCAATCAATAAGATAATCTTGGCATTTCTCCAGAGGAAACACATAACACTTAGCATTAACAAATCCTCAAGAAAGTCCTTTATAAGTGCAAGTCTATGATAATAAACTTATCGAATTCGTGGGATAACTGAATAAGCGCGCTTACTGTACTGTAATTTTATGTCCAACTAAGTAGACTTTAAATTTCAATTCGGCGCTCCCGATCTAATAAAATTCCCCTAACTAATACAAGTCCTTACTCGAATATAGAGCTCTTGTTTCAATTGTTCGCCATATCCTGGATCCGGTATTCTTTTTTATGTTAGATCAAAGCTCTCTTGTTCCGACTAAAGGTTCAAGTCGTGTGATAGTAATTCAAATACGCAACACCATTCAAAATCAAAAAGAAAAGTGTATGCCCGCCCAGTCAGTGGAGAAGGCTTTTTATTGTGTCTCAGAAGCTGGGGCTTACAAAAATGAAGTAGATAATTCTAATTAACGACAAACCCTTTTTGTAGTAACAAATTTTGGGAAATAGAATTCTGCTGTTGATCAATTTACAAGTAAGTGTGTCTACATTCAACCTTATGCCTTTTTACAGAAGGAGTCCAAAACCTTTCACAAATAAGTTATTTGTTATCATTCTCCTTTGGGGCGAGAAATTCAAGATAGAAATTTACCTGTCTCCCAAGTGCTTAGTTTTGTGCCGCCCTTAGGGATTCTATTGATAAATGTGTTGCTGAAGTTCTTTATATATCTGCTTGAGCAAAGCCTTTAATATGAAAAGTACCCTAGAGTAGTTTCCCCGCAGTTTATTCGTAGCAAATAGTTTCAATAGTAAGTCCCAATATTAAAACTAGAAATTCATAGGATTATGAATGCCCCTTCATCCGGATAGGTTAATCAAAGCTACCCCACACGTACCACCCGGGTTCAAGCTCGAACTTCCAGGAAACTCTCAATCAGATAGAGCAAAAGAAATAGGATTCTATTTTTAACACGAAAAGTTAGGTAAGAGCTTCCCTATCAAAAGTACACTCAAGCAAAATCCTGAGCAATAAAAAGAGGACTTTATGACGCGGGCATGTCTTAAAAAAAGAACTGAGGTATGTTTTGCATAAGGGATTCGCCGTTGGTAGGTAACTTTTTGTAATGACTATAACTTATTAGGGTTCTATTTGACATCTAGTTTATTTGAATATCCCAAGCGCATTCCTGATTGTGATGGCATTGTAATTTGAGAAAATATTAATTAACCTTCTCTTTTCTTTATTCTTATCTGATTTGCGAGAGTCTTTTTTGCTTAGTATTGGTATTGCTTATAGTATTATAAAGGATGCCAACTACTTACAGTACCCAGCAGTGAGGTGTTTTCTCGAAGGAACCTTTTTAGAGTCAAATGAACTAGATACTATATCTACATGAGCTTTTTAAGCCCACACTCTTTAATTCCTACTCAAGCGCCACTTGCATAAGTTACAAGACATATTCATTATATTACCCAAGTTCGTTGAGTCAAAACTCTCATTAGAACTTCTAAAACGCCTATTTCTTTATTTATTGAATTGATAAGGGACAAAATTATATGGAAAAACCATACGTGAAAGGACTTTTTATCCCACCCCGGAGTACTGTGAGCAAAATCCCTGCCACAGATTTATATATGTTTATACTATGTTCTTGAATCCCTATTTGTATTCCTTATTCCAGTACCTCGGGGGGACTCCTACTTCTTAAATACCCCCTAGTCTATGTCAAGCAATAGCTATAACTTTTTCTAATCAAATTACTTATAAATTAGACCTAAAAGGGATTAGTCGCACTTTCCTCTTTTATCCTTTGGTTATTGCCTGCAACTAGTTTGGTTTCTTTGAAGTTTGAAGAGAATCCCTTATAAGTTACGTATTCAGCACTTTATTACTGGCAAGGAAATTTTGCTCAAAGGAGGTTATCTCTATAATTAAGGCGTACCTTGGGATATACAATGGAGCCAATGTAATAGAAAACTCGCGGGGTTATCTGAGATAGAGGAAATAGGAGGGTGCTATACTTTAGTTTTAAAATGTTCTGTATAGTAATTCTTTTTTACACTAATTAACATATCATATTGAGCATATCAAACTTGTTTTAAACTCCTACTAAGATTCACCTTCAATAAAAATTATAGTTATTCGAGTTATACACTTGTGATAGCACCGAAATATTTAGCTCAAAGAGGAAACTCGTGCAAAGTAACAATATGTCCAGTGCCCTAACTAAGCAAGAAAGCTATCCACGAGTGTGGGTATTCTAGTTGTATACTATGACTTGACAGAATCAGCAGATATCCAAAGGTTACGATGTGTGTAACTTACTGCAGAAGTTCATATCATAAAGAGGGGACTTCCTACCATAACAAAGGGGTACCTCTTAATTAAAAAGGGTCTTATATTATCTTTATATCTAAGAGCCCCGAAATTGACCTAGTAAAGTACTCTTTTTTACCCTCGCGGAAAAAGCACATGAAGTTCAAAAGAACTGGGTATCCATAAAAACTTAACTGAGTCAAAATCCTATCAATTACAATTAAATTAACTCTTAGTTTAACTTATCGCTTCTTTATGTGTAGCAATTATATAGGATCCCTATTGGGCTGCGCTTATTATATATTTTGAATCTTCAAGGTGTTTTTATACTTTGTTTTCATGCTAAATCGTAAAGTAAAGGAACGAAGATACAAAAGGTACACCTCGAAAAAGGAGTATGCCTTATCAACGGGAATAAAGGCATGTGAGTAGTGTTTGATTCCTGATTCTCAAGCAACACTACTAGTAGGAATTAAAGAAAACACAATAAAGAAGGTTTGACCCTTGTTTTGAAGTAATCCAAATGTCAATAATTTTTAATCAGATTCTATTACAATTACAGAAGTTGTACGCCTTACAAGGTCTCCTAAAATAACGCGAATTTACTTCAATTTATAGCATTAGGGAGTACACAAAAAACCTCCATACTTCGTCTTTACTTTCTTAGTAATATATTAAGATATAATTTGTTTCTTAAAAAACTAGTAAGTACGCAACCCACCCCAGGGTTTGCTATTTGTCCTGCTATATTATCCCTTGTCTATTGACTTGATTAGAACCCTTACACCCTTCTAACTTACCGCCCTTTTATTACCATATGACTTATACTCTAACAGAATAGGAGTACTTGTTCACTTAAAAAGGGGATTTCTTATATAAGCGATATCACATCTATTTTGGTTCCTCTAATTAAACGACATAAAAATCCTAATTATAGGCAATATAAGGTCTCAGTAGTGGAAAGGTTTAACCTTGTCTTCAAATTCGAGTTTGATATAGCAAGAGGGTTGAATTCACTTCGTCTTTGTCTGGTCAAGTATCTCTAAAATTTTCATGGATCCTCCTAGGTATGTAGTTTTGAGTTCTTCTACCAAGGTTCGCTTGTATTGGAAGCTATCCAAATGGAGCAAATATTCCTAATAATCTTCGAAAGTGTTAAATTCTGCAAATCCCTATTTTTATGATTGCCCTAAGCTGCTGTTAAACCGGCGAGTCTCTTTTGGCCGGAATCCTGGAACTTTCTTAACTCAGCATTTCAATAAGAATATATCTTTATATATATTATTCGCAAAATCTAGTTCTTGTCTTAACAGGCTGAACCGGCCTTACACTACCCAGGTATCTATGTACTGGTACGAATCTATATATAAAGTCAAAACCATTAACAGAGATATAATTAATTGAAGTATACCAAAGCAATAGCAATAAATAAAAATAATAGAGGCGTCTTGTAATAATTTATAAGGGGGACTTCTAAGGGTAATATTTATATCAAGCAAGTATTTACTTTTTTCATAAAGCTTGGGAATTTTTTTGGGAAAGAAAGTTTTAGGTTACAAAGAATTTGTAACTGGATATTACATAGATAGTTTACTTCAAAGTTTAGGTACCCGCAGGTTGCCCAGTTAACTATAAAACATTTTATATTATACCATATAAAAGGGGGCGCTTATAGTATAGCATAAGCGCGGTGTAGATTGATTCTCTGTGCCTAGGAACCATAACCCTTGACTTTCCTGGGCTGGTGCTTCCTATTTTTATGCGTCTTATTTTTGTTCTTTTTTAAAAGCAATTCAACTTTTATATATTCCTTTACTCTTGTATCTCTTACTTCTTATTAAATTTCTGCTTAGATAAAAACCTAG
>JAYMTL010000141.1:0-49285 GCA_036897445.1 Pelargonium tetragonum | reverse complement strand
TAAGAAAGTATATAGTAGAGCGGACCCCCCGGGATACCTGAACTACAAATAAACAGCGCACTAGATAATAACCTTGGCATGATTCCATTTCATCTGTAATTACATTACCTTAGCTTAAAAGCTTATACTGGAAGCCTTTCATTAGAGTAAGCAGCTGCTCCCCACGCCCCTTTGTTTCTATTTACCAAAACGGCTGTACAGGAGCCCTCGTTGGTTTTTTACCCTGTTCTAGTATAATAAAGCGTAAGGAGATTCCTGGTGTCATTCTAATCCGAAAAAGCTTATAAAATATCTTTTAATTGAATGCAAAAATATTAAACGTAAAAATTCTAGATACACCATCACCCATTTTAGTGCACGTAAATGGCCTTATGCTTGGTTTTAGTATTACTGCAAATAATAAAGAGTTGTTGTACTTTTTGTGTAATTTGTTTAAAAGGTTTAATTTATAGTTTAGCTTTTAAATTGAAATGAAACTTTTTAGGGACAAAGTCAAGCCTACAGGATATAGATCTAACTTCTGTTGTTTCGGCTTAAGCTTAGAAAAGTTCTTTTTTAAGGACTTTTCTAAAGTCTTTTTGAGTAGACATACTTACGTTAACCCACAAGCTTGACTTACTTACTTCTTTTATTTCTATTGACTTAACTTCTTACGGACTTTTTTCTTAGGAGCGAGCATCTGTATCAGTATCATAGCCATACCCCCTTTATAGTAGTCTTAATATTTGTAAGAGATATACTATGCCTAGGGGGCTTATGGTCCCTAGCTGTCTTATTATTGCTACTTGTTACGGTTCCTTGTCGTAGCTTGTGTTTTATTCTAGCTTACTCTTACTATAGTTTTTGTATTACTCTATTAATGTATATGGAGTTTAATAGGTAGTAATTGATAGTAAGATATTTCTTGTTTAGGTTTTTGATACCCCTCTTGTGCTAGGGTCAATAGGGAAGTTGGAGCCTTTATACTATAAAGGTAATCTTACCAACTGGAGCGTAAAGGAGGAAGGTTAGTGTTACAGGTATCAGGTATATAGATTGGGTACACTGACTTGCGCTATAGGAACACCATGGACTTCTTTTTTGTTTGCTTAATTGACTTGCTTATTCATCCATTGGCTTGTTATTGACCTCCTTGTTTGTTACTTACTTTATTAGAATTAGAGAGAGCTACACCTATTATACAGGCTGGAGTCTGCCCTCAAGCTAAATACAAACCCTTATTATTGTAACCGAGGATATAGCCCTGCTGTTAGAAGCTAATGTCTTTTTGTAGTTACTTTTTAGTACAGAGGGTTGTATTTCTAGTCTAGTAGCCGTATATTCCTATAAGCTTGTTATTAGGTTATTCATTAGGAGAGAAAAGTCTAATAGATTTAATTGTATAAGATATTAGATAAGATCTTTCTATCATATTTATCTCATATTTAGAGCAGTAGGAGCTTCATTGTTAGGTTAGGAGCTTTACCCTTCCTCTTGGTGTTGGTACGCTGTAGCTAGTTATTCTTGTAGCTATTGTATTATTCTATAGTCTTGTACTACTCTTTATAGGGTAAGCCCCCCCTGTCTTCTGTATTTATCGTTAGTGAGTGTAGAAACCGGGTAGTGTCTTTGTTGTTTAAGGTGTATTCCTCTATGTACTTTGAGCTTATCGGTAATGAGGATCTAAACCTTAAGAGTAGATTGTAATAAGAAGGTCTGTTAGTCACAAAATACTCTGCCTTTTTGTCTTTCCCCAAGGAGTATCCCTTGTAGCTTCTGTTAGCATGCCCTTACCTTATTAGTATACAGAAAAGGTTTTTACATTTTACATCCACGTGCTCTTAGAATATTCCAGTACAGATGAGTTTTTCAGTTTTGAACAGGAACTTTTTACTTAATAGGATACCCCTACAGTTACGGTCTTTTTTGTATAGTAAAGCATTTTCAGTACGTATTTAACCGGCGGAATTCTAACGTCAAAATCATGTTCTATTTTTTCTTATGAACCTGGTTTTATTTTCTAGTTTTAGGAAGATTTAAATCTCTTTACAAAGCAATGTAGAGCCCTTTGTAGTTTTACAAAAAAGCTCCCTTTTCGTTTACTCAGAAAAAAATTTTTAATTTACTATATCCAATGAACTCAACTAGACATTAGACTAGTTTTCCTTGTAGTTAGACAAAGCAGTATTCCTACGTGGGTCTCTTTAAGAATTGTATTTAAGCGCTTTTGTTCATGCGTTACTTTGCTTCTACTGGATTCCCTACTGTTTTATAATACAAAAAGCTTGTAATAGGGCTTCGCACCTCTGCCTTGCTACTTATCTTGATATCTTTTCTTTAAGTGAGATCCCTCTTGAACGAAGCTCCTTAGACATATATAAACTAGGAATTCATTTTATTAAATTTAAGAGAAGGCCCTACCTAACTAAAACTAAATAGAGCACAAGTCTCCTAAGGAAACTAAAAGGAGTAAAAGTATAGATATAGAATAGGGTTTACTTACGGGGCCTCCAACTTCTCGAATCTAGTTAACAGACCCAAAAAGGGTAAATCCTTAATTATTAATTAGGAGCCACTAAAATCTTTAAAATAAACAGGAAATCAATAAAAATAGTAAATACAAGGACTAACTTTCTTTTATAAGATTCCTTAAATTAGAGAAGATTGGATAGTAACTTCGGCACTTTTCAAATTAATCTATATCCGCCTCCTTTCTAAAAAGCACTTTTTAATTAGATATGGTAAGGCTTTTCATTTTAAGAAGGGTGTAAGCTTTACCAAGGTATAACTTCTTGCTGCTGTTCCCAGGTTAAGATCATTTAGTAAGGAGTTGCTTTCTCTCATATTACTTTTCGTTAGCTGGAAAGTTTTATTTACTTAAATAAATATAGATAACAGTATTCTTATTCTCAAATTTCTTAGTTAAGTAAGGGTTACGCTTGGGTTCTGCTTACATCTGATTTTTAAGGGCTTGCACCTTTAAGCAATTTGAGTCAAAGAATAGTAAAGGATTCCTAAGTTAAAATAAAGTTCTTTTTTGTAGTACTAAGTCTGGGCGCTCTAACAAGGAATATTTAAGGCCTAACCCTCCGCTTTGTAAGTCAGTTTTATTGCCGTATATTTAACATAGTAATTTTCTTGTAAGGTTTCCGAATTTGAATATCCCGCGAAGTTTAGGAAACTTATTAAAACAAGAGCCAAATGGGGATAAAAAGAACAGAGTTTAATCTTCTGTGAAGTACCCTTTGACTTAGTATAGGAATAGAGTCCTTAGAAATAAGGAATAACTCTTATATAATTTAGCAGTAAAAACAGGGCAGGTTCGGTTTATGCCTATGAACGTCCTTATAAGAGGTTTTTCATTTTTTAAGTGTGCACTAAGTCGGAGCCCCCTCCTATTCTATCCCTCAGCATTCGCTGTAAGTTGTTAAATGAGTCTGTCTGACAAGTCCTGGAAAATTCCTCTTTTTTTGTTATACTAGATTTCAAAGTATTGTTGCAAGTCCTATTTGGGTTACTTCCCTGTATTCTGCCTTTGTAAAGTCTTTCTTGTAAAATGGTTTACTGACTTTACTCTGGTTCCTAGAAGGCTCCAAATCAACAAGACTTTCAAATCAACTCCTAACCCCGAATAAGCGGCTTTGTATTACCTTGTTTGTTATAAATCTCTCCCTTGTAACTCAATACTAAGGCGTACTCCTTCGTAAATACTAGTACCAGAACATTATAAAATGAAAAAAGCCCTTGTTTTATACCGGGTCGCAGAAATCCCGCCCTTTGAGTCGTCGCCCTCGTGAAAAACTTGACTGAAAGCTTCACTTTTCTTAGGAACTGCCCTAATTTAAGGGTCATTTTGTGTATAGTATAAAGTAAAGTCTGCTTTTCCTGTGGGTTTTTACAGGTTAGAGTCAAGTTAGGGCTTACTTGTAAGTTAGGGTTTATTTAAGTTCCCTTTCTTTTATTTATGAATTTAGGTAAACCCCCTAGGTGTAGGAGCCGTTTTCCTGGGTAGAAAACAAGGCTACGAGGGCTCTTAAAAATGAAGATACGGTGCGGATAAATAAAGGGTGTAGCTCGAGGGATAGAGAATCTCGGCACAGAAAAAGAATATAGAAATTCCAGTTAGTATAGATAAAGGAGAGCAGGGCTAATAAGATACACAGTCTAGGTATAGCTATGAAGACTAATAAGAGAGGTAGTAAGTTATTAAGATAGAAATTACTGGAGAGTCTTGAGCTCTGCAGGGTTTCTGAAGAGTAAGATAGCTCGGTAAGGAGCTTTTTGGTACGAATGTAATATTCTATGATTTTGGAAGCCTATAGGTAGCTCCTACTAAAGTAAAGAAACTATTAAAAAAAGGATGAAAAGGGGGGCTAAACAAGGCAAGGAGTAGCATTTATTTACAAGGGCATAAGGGGTCCTTTTCTTATTACTGTTCCTGTATTCGGGTTATAAAGACGGAATGTTCTAAAAATTGAAGTAAGAAAAGTTTAGCAAATAGAACTTTTTACAAGAAAAATCTCGGTTATTTCCGACAAAAACAATTTCTTTTTAGAGTATATGTAGAACCTAAAGTAAAGGAGATTTTGTTTTCTTATCTTTCTGGAATCTGTAAGCGGGGGTCCCGCGGGGCTGTAAAAGTTTAAAGTAATCCTTCTTTCTGTGCAGTTATAGATTCAAAAATTTTTTAGGGATTTTTTAAGAGGGTAATTTGCTATGTATTGGATCTCGCTTCCTTAACAAATAGGAGGAGTTTCTAGAAAAAGGAAGAAGTCCTATTCAATGTAGGTAATTGGGAGACGCTTCTTCATGTCTTCTTACTTAGTCTTAGTTAGAGGTTTTCTTCTTATAGGCAGTGAGCTACAGCAGGCGGAGTTTGGCAGGAATCTCAAGAGCCCTCCCTCCCCCCTCTTACTCAAGGGACATATAAAGTACTTAAAGAGTTTCTGTTAACTACTCTACAAATGAAATTAATAACAATAATATATAAGAGAATTTCGTTCAAAATGCAGTACTTCGAAGCGAAACCCCTTTAACTTGTAAATTTTATTTTAAACGAGGCCCTCGTTGAAAAAGAGTATGGGGACGTCCTTAACCCTTTTCTGAAATTGAATCCAGGAGACCCCTTAAAAAGAAAGAAAATTTCTTTCTCTAAGGCTTAAACAAAAATGACTTCAACAAGTCCAGGCGGAATGACCTTAAATACGCTTTAATTATGGACAACGCGAGACTATACATGCTCCTTTAAGCGGCCTTGTATTTTCTTATTAATATGCATTCCTATCGGTTCTCCTCTTACTTTAGTTTTGTTGTCCATTCCTTTTCCGTATAAGCAGATGAAAGCCCAAGACTTTTTTAAAAATCGTATTAGGGACAGAATTTTTCTTGTTTTTGTTCAACTAGAGATATTCAATATAGAGATTTTTCAGGGACTTTATTTCCATAAGTTATAATCTTAAAAAGCTTTACTTGAATCTTGTCCTAATTGACTTTGTCAGTTCCTTTAAGGGGTCCCCGCTACTCAAAAGAATACAAATAAGTGGAACCTATTAAATTTTTCAAAAGCTCTTAGTTGCCTTTATTTGCTAGTGTTATTCCACACACGGAGAGCCATACCATTAGGAGTATAGGACTTCGGAATTCGCTTACATGATACCAAGTTAGACATTCTTTTATAGCACTAGGGATTTACTTACTCTTACCTTTTGTTCAAGATAAAAATTCTAATACAAACTTAAAATAAAAATCCTATACTTTTTCTCAAATTATAGTAGTTAACACGGGACTTTCACAAAAGCAAATTTAGTACTTAGTAATTTTTAGAGCCTTGGATTTAAGCAATACAGGAGAGCCCCTTTTTTTTCACTTTGTAATTCGAATAAGAAGTCATGTCATAATGTATAGTATATAGCAAGTTAATGGATTAAAAAGTAAATCCTTGCTTGGGCTAGGAACTTCAAATCTTTTCTTTAGTAAGTAAATTCCTTTTTATAGCCCCCTAGACAGGGAACGCCTGGATAAGTTCATAAATAGCGGGGGTTTCCAAATAGTGTCCTTATATACTTCATTTGTTACTCCCGAACTATCCAGCTCTACACATCGGTAGTTTTAGAAAAATTCTTTAGCTCTTTCCCCATTTCAAAAAGCTGTTATACTAAAAAGAAAGATAAAGTGTCAACGTGTAAATTTTGCAAAACGAAGAGAAAAGGAGGAGCTTATAAGCTTTTTAGAAGTCCTTTCTTACTGTATTACGGAGGAATCCCTCTCAACTGCTAATTTACTTTGTTACTACAGGGCATATATGAATAACAAAAATATCTACGGGTCTCTTTAGTTACTGCTTTGGTTTAAAAATACTCAATTTCCCGCTCTTTTTATTTTATCTGTAACTCGGAAAACCCGATTTTATTTACTTTAAAACTCCTAATTCTAGAAACTTGAAATACCCAACAAGACTAGTACTAAACCTATTCCTCTGCTTTCTTAAAAGTCTAACTCTTAAAACTTTATAACGTTGGTAAAGACTTTATAGAAATACTAAACACAAAGATTATTATAGGAAACCCTTATTATTAAGGACTTCTTTTTGGTTAACTTCCCAAGAAATATCCTGCCTTTAACTTGAAACAGAGGAACACAAAGGGAACCTCTTTTAGAAATCCCTGGGCAAGCAGCTGCCTTTAAAATCAGTATTGCTCACAAGGCCCTAAGACCAGAGAGCTTAAACAGCTAACTATCCCTTATTTTATTAGCATTAGCACCCGCTAAAACTGCTTACACTAAGTCTATACCTAAGAAAACCCTACCACACCCATACTCTTACTCTTTATGCATACCCCGTTTCTTAGGAGCTATAACCCTATTAGTCAGGCCTACACTTTATCTGACTCTAAGCCTTCTTTTCAGACCCTTCTTAATTGCATTACCTCTACCCTCATTTACTGGAAATTCTTTCCTCTATAACTCTCAGCATTCCCTAGCAATAACCTTCAATTCCTTAATTACTCTCGGGAATCGGAAACCAATACACTTTTAAGAAATCCTGGAAAACGAAGTAAGACACTTAGAATCCCTTTTGACTTTAATAGCTATATACTAATAAGATTGTGGTAGAGGTATCCAGATGGGTACTAGGTATGAAGACTTAAAAGAAAGGTATCTCGTTAAAGGGGCCCTAGGAAAGCAAAGAAGTAGGTCAAGAGTAAGAGTGTGCAATAACGTAAGGTAAGTATATACAATACCACTAAATAGATAGAATACTACTTTAACTAGCTATTTAACTATTAACTAATATAGATTACAAAAAAATACAATAACTAAAAAAACCTCTTTATACTTCCTCTACTTACTATCAAAAAAACTTTCCTAAAAGGGGTAATCAGGTATAGCTACACTACGTACAGGCAACAAGAACAAAGGCTACAGGAAGAAAGGTATTAGCGTATTCTTGACTCAATCTAAAGACCTCGCAGCTTTTTCTAAGCACAAATTTTGGATATATTTAGGGCTCCCTTATTGTATAACAATATTATAGACCCTAAGTGAAATAAAGCTCAAGTTACATAGAAACGTACATGCATATTAATTGAAAGGGTTAGATAAAAGCTAAGCAGCAAAAAGCCTTAAAACTTTTGGGAACAACTGCCAAAGTCATTTAGCTTATTGGGAAAGCTCCCCTTTTTTATATTTACTGGAAACTAGAGCGCATGGAAGCCCGCCTAACTTTCTTATATACTATACACTATACTTGACATTATGCTTGCGAAATCCGTAAACAAAACCTTTTTATAAAATTCGATAGGACACCCACAGCAGTAATTTAAAGTACAGATCGCTAACTTAGTTTTCATTTTCCAAGATTCAAAAATCTTTTTAAAGCCCGTACTTCATAAGATAAGCTTGCTTTGATTATATTGGGGCCCCTCTTTCTTAATGAGAGTTATACTCTTACTTTGTTTCTGACTACTTTTCTGCATACTCATAACTTTCTCTAGTAGAAATCTGCCCCTCTAGAAAATCTAAACCTTCGTATTACCCAAAGCTATCTTAAGGTACCTGTCTTGATAATACCTCTCGAGAGTAACTGTCTTGTTTTACTCTCCCAAATGGACTATTATCCAGAAGCAAGAAACCCTATAAAAACGTCAAGAGCAACTACAGGAAGCATATATTCCTAAACCAACAGTAAAGTACCAAAACTTAAGGGTTCGAAGCAGGGGTGTTATATAGTTTTCATAAGAACTCCTAAGGTATTGTAAATAAGGGGTGCGCCCTACTACTAAGTTGGAAGCACGCTTTCATTATGTTTAGTATTTTGCTTTAGCTTGCCTAAGGTGATCCTATAAGACCCTTCCCCGTGCGCAAAGTGTAATTAAAGTTTAGTTTTAATCTCGAAATAACACCGATTTAATTCTGCGAGCGGGCCGTTAAAGGGTTTATGATTATTTTATACTTGTCTTGTAGCCTTTTGTAGCTCTCTTTCTTAATCTTCATAGCTGCTATACCCTTAACTTCTTATCAGCCTTTGAGTTTTCTATTTAAAACCCATACTGGGTTCTATCTCATTTCTTTCTTTTCTTTTTACAATAAGGACCCCTTTTGTCTTAAATAGAATTTTTTGCTAGTGTTTGAAAGGGTTAGAGAAAGGGCTTACTGAGCTTAAAAGACAAAGAGACAGTCAGAGCTCTAGTAGGAACCTGGAGTCAAAAAAACTCTTGTAGTTAGTATAACGCTTACTTTATCCAGGGGGTTCAAAAAAGGGTAAAAAAAAATATTTGGAAATACTAGTTAGATACCGCGCTAACTTCTTGCTAAACTTATTTTGTGTAGAAACCCGGAAATTTCTCTTAAAGAAAGCTGAAATAACTTTAGAATAAAGGATCTAAATAAGTTGACTAAAAAAGAGTCATGAGAACCCTGCCTGCCACAAGGTTAACCCTAAATTGTCTTGCTGTAGGGAGGCCCTACTATTAAAATATAGTCAAAGAATTTCACTTAAGAAGCTCGTCCTCAAAAAGTATTGAAAAGGCAAGACTCTGAGGGTAGAAAAAGGTGCGAAGCCCTCAATTGCACTCAAATTCCTAGTAACTTTCAGTCCGAATAATTCCACAAAAGTTAGAGCTTCAAAGAAAAATTCTTGGCAAAGGGTTACTCTTGAATTAAGAATAAAGAAAGACTTTCATAAGCCCCGCAAGGAACTTATTGTGGACTTCATTTTGGGTGTTTTAGAAAGTCATCATATCTGAGAGCATAGGGCCTGTTCCAAGAATTGCAGGTTTTATACTAGAAAGAGAATAGGAAGTAAGAGTCTGCTAAAAATCTTAGTTTTTGAATAAAGCTAAGCTTTATTTCTCGGAAACAAAGATTTGATGGTATTATTAGTTACATAAAGGCTATATAGTTAAGTTCAGGGATTGCCTTATTATAAAGAGACTCCGTTTTAAGATATAAAGAAAATCGGAATTCGACTTTATTTCATGTAATTCTTTTGATCTGAGGAAGATATGTTAGCTCTTAATTAAAAATAGGAATTGGAGTCTCGTAAAGGGGTTCTTAATAAGGATTTACAAAGGGATCCTCCAGAAGAAGGAAAGATACAACTTGTTTACATACTAATTCAAGGGCAGAATGGTTAAAAAGCAATTTCCTATAGAGCATACGAGCCAAAATGAAACTTCTCTGATACTTTATTGAGTCTCGGTCTTACAAAATTTATAAGAAAATACCTACTCTTTCTGCTAATGACCCAGTCCTCTCTCTTCAAAATTTTAAAAGAAATTTCTCCCGGTTGATTTTGAATTTAAAAGCTTTACTTTTTCCAAGCTTTTCTTACCGGCAGTAATACTATAATGCCTAATAAGTAAGCCTCCCTCTGCGTCCTCCTTGAGTAACAGCCTACTTTTTATTTTGGGAATATAAAAAGAGGTTCTAGAACCTTGAGTTTTTCTCTTTGATATTTGATATGATATTAGGAACCCTGCGCTTATTGGGGATTTAGTAAACAGCTTTAGCCGAGACTCGTAGTAGAAGTTAAATAATATGAGATTTTTTGCTTTGTTATGTATAATAGAGGTACTACTCTAGACTTTATTTTAGACTTATCTCAGTAATTCTAAGTTTTAAGAGAGGTATGCTAGAATATCTCATATCTCTAAGTGGGATTTAAAGGACTCCTATTTAAGTGTTTTTTCTTTTTATATAGTATACAAGCCTTTTACAGGGTTGCCCAGTAAGATACATTTAAGGACACTTAGATAGCGAAAAGTCCTACCTTTGGCTCTTTATAGTTATAAGAGAGTCCTTATATTAAATAGGAGATTTCCCGGATTCCTTTTTGGAGTTTTTCTGTACTACTCAAGTTTATTAGCTTTAAGTAAAATATATACTATAAAAAGTAAAGGAATGCTCAAAAAAACTTATTTTATGTTTTGTTTAAGGACGCGCTACTTACTATTTTGGAAAAGCCCTTTTATTTATGTAACTAATTGGGTTTTATTAAGTGAAACAAGATATAGGCAAAAGATAAAGAGTACTCTATTTTTTAAAGGTGTATCGCTCTGGAATTTTGAGTATCAAAAAGCTCTTTATTATACTTATACAGCTCTCGGTTTAAAAACAATGGAATGAGCTGCTCCTTGTCTAAATTCTCGTGATAGTCTTGGGAGGAATAAAAGATATTTCTAAAATGAGAGGGGAGCCTTACGTTTCTTCTGAAATAGCTAGGAGTTTGACAAGCAGAAATCAAACGATAAAAAAGGCATAGTGTACAGTAGACTTCATTCCTAAAATTGAAGTTAGAGCAGCTAAGCAGCTGTTTAGTATAAAGTAAGTTTTGTTCTTGTGTTCCTCTTGCATGTAGAGCCTAAAGGACTTTGGTTCTTGCCTTGGGGGTTCGCCCCTCTTCCGGTTAACAAAGAAGAATGGGATATAAAATAAGGATTTTCTTTTTGTAAATTGAATTTGTACCAATTTTTGAAGCAAGTCGACGAGGTTCCACTTTTATAAGGTCAAGCCCAAGCATCTAGAAACCAGAACTCTGCACACTAAAACAAAAAGGAAATCCTCTTGTTTGATCCACCTTCCATTTTAGTTTAGGGATGCCAAATCTGTGGGTAATAGGGTATTGCTAGTATGTTAGAAAGAAAACTTAGGAAATTCCTTTAAGTTCTTTCATAAGTCCTATTCTTTTTTTTACATAAAATTCAGCATTAGCCTAAGCGCACTTTTTTTGCTTACATTAGCTTATAACTCGATTTTCACAATAGCCGAGAATGTCACTTTAACTGACTAATTGGAAATAAGGAAAACTACCTCGTTTTATATACTATAATATACATGAAATTCTTGTATTTATTTTATTAGCAGCAAAATCTTTATATTCCCTAACAATTTAGGAGCTTTACTAGAAAACCTAGAAACAACAGCTCTATAGACACCTGCATCTGCTGAGTCTTCTTGTTAATATTCTTATGGAAATGGGATAGACCTTTCTTCTTGGTAGGAAGATTCCTGTATTCCCTTTATCTAAACGATACCTGGTGCCAGAATATCTTAACCCTCTTATAGTATAGCAAGTAGAATACCTAATTAGTATAAGAGCTTTCTATATCTTATATGTATATGTTACAATAGTAATGAAATGGACACTAATAGTTACAGCATACAGTAGTATCTAGAGTCTTAAATATAGAGTAACATTAATGAATAAATAAAGCTCAATTTCTTTGTGTAGGACATTAAAAATCCCCAAATCGAAATAAGAAATACACAAAACTGTATAAAGAAACACTTTTTCACAAAGCAGGGAGTTCTTACTCAATATTCATTTTTAGAAACTTACATCTTAGTAGCATATAGACTACTGCGTATATAAAGAAGGCATTTTTGAAGTCTTTTCACCGAAGGATACCCCTACAAAATGGGTAACTCTTGCTATATATCATACATACCCAGAGCCCTTATAAGACAAAACTTTTGTACTCGTATTTCTGTCAAATTTACTGAGAAGCTCATGAAACCTACTACTAGTTAAAGAAATTCTTTGTTATACTTTTCTATATCCTCCAAAAAAGAAGGGTATCCTATAAACTTAAACAAGAGAAATAGTGCATTACCAAGGGTTAAAAGTTCCTCACCTCTCAAGCAAAAGCAAGGGCTTGCACAATGTCCTGTTTTTATATTTCCTAATATAAATTTATTGCTGAGTTTTAAAAGTTGGCAATTTTATTTAATTAGAGAGCATTCTATAAGGCTAAGAAAAATTTGTGATAATCTTTTCGGGCATTTAGGACGCGTACAATATTTTAGGCTGTCCAAGTTCTATTCTTTATCTTTCTATTGCATTGTTAGATCCTTTAGAAGCTCCTATCCTATAATTACAAATTTCTTTGCCCTTGTTAACTAGAGTACAAAAGCAGGGAACAACAAGTAGAAAACTAATAAGAATTAAAGGTCCCCTATATATTAATAAAAAGCTCTGGTAGCGTAAAGCAAAACAAAGACTAAAAGCATCCTGCATTCTGGTTAAATATGTTTAAGGAACTGAGTCAGTAAGTTCTTATGTTCCTTTGTTTCAATTCAATTTCAGAAAAGCGCTCGTGCATAAAGATCTTTTGGCTAGCTTTTTTCCCTTTTCTTTTTGGGTAGTATGCGTAGTAAAATCTCCTGCTCGTCAGTTTTCTTTTCATTCCTGTTCTTGCCCTGTAAAAGCGCTCCTCTTTCGCCAACCCCAACCTAAACTACTCAGCTTCTCCCCAGCTCCAAACCACTTACCAACCCCGAAAGACTAAACAAAAGCGAATTTCTCTTATAATTAACTGTACTTTCCGTCCTTTGAAATAGAAGGCAGGGTTTCCAATAACTATGTTTCTTTCGAAAATAGACTAAGCTCCTCCTACTCCTCACCCGCACACGAAGTCAAGAGCTCTCTAAAAGTCCCCCATAAGTAACTTAGTGCAACAAAGAGCTTATATAGTCATCAGCTAAAAAGTGGTTTAGTATTCTGGTAATGAATCAGGATTTGCGTACTGACTTTGATTTTTATCTAAAAACCCGAGTTGTATTCCAGTAGATAATAGATAATGAGTAGAATTCCTTTGAAACTCAACTTTAGGCTAAAGCTAGGATCTTCTAAGGTAAAGTGAAAAATGGAAAGGAATACAGCATAGAGCTACTGAGAGAGGGGAAAGGTTTCTCCAATTCATAAGGTTTTACAAGAAAAAGCCCTTAAAGCCAAACTCTCCCGTTAATACCACCAAAGTCTGGTAATACCCTTTCATTTCTTACGTTTATATCAGAGCCCACAGGTTCAATCCCACTATCACTTAAGATTAATCCCTTATAAATTTGCTAGCTTCTAATATTTTTATACTTATCTTTAACCTTTAACTATTAAGTCATGCTATAAAACTAAAAAGGGGAACCCGGGGCATCCACAGTTTTTATCATTTGACGAACTTTTAGCCCTTTCTATGTTTTCCGTTGGAGGTTTACTAAGACGTACCTATTAATAAATACAAATTCCCATCCAAGGGATCGACCTAACCTTCTAAGCACAAAATGACTTAATATAAAATAAGGTTTTAGTAGTAGGACTCCAAAAAAGATGCTAAAAAGTACAAATCTTACTCTTCCACCCTGTATAGATCAAGCCGTAACCTATTTGAATTCCTTGGGGCAAACCCTACCCTTTTTCAGGTTAAGAGATAACTCTTTATAAGGTGCTAAGGCAATGGTAGTCGAATAAGTTTTTTGTTACTTGGAACTAAAATTAGAAAGTTTCGGAACCCTCAAGAAGAAGTAGAGCCTCTCCATTTTTATGCAATGTTGTTAATTATTACCCCCAGGACGTAGGGCATTCTGCAGGATACGTGCAGTTGAGGGTTTTTTTCAGTTTCAATAAGGGGTTCCTAAATTTTTAGTCGTACGAATAAAATTTTTTAAGGACTGCCCTTTTCAAAATTATACTCACTTCTCGACAGACATAAGAGAATACTCTAATAAAATAGCCGAGATGGACTAGTGTTCGGGTTGCGCAGGTTCTAAATAAACTACAATGTTCCACTTCTTTAAGTACTGCATTAAATTAAACTAGCATGCCTTGTGAAACTAGTTAACTCTAGGAGATCCTTAAAAGTTTGCAATAAGATAAGATAGGAGTTCTAAAATCTTAAGTAAATAAAATGAATTTCTAGAAAAGACTTAGATTCTTAGTTTCCGGGGCTACCCAAACCAAAAAGGTAAAGAATCTCGGTATAATTGTTAAGAGTACCTGGTAATTGGATAAAGATTAAGTATTAGAAAAATCTCCAACTAGGCAATCCAAAGCGTTAACAAGTAACACCGGAATTTTAAAAGCTAGAAATTCCTTATCATAAGAGTCCTAATCCCCTGCGGTATCGCATCCTTATACCGATAAAGAGCCCCCACTCTTTGTTCGCATCAAAATAAAGTTTTTCTTATATCGTGCCCTAGAACTGCAAAGAGGCTCGATTCTTGCTTGCTATAAAAGTGTTGGTAGCCTCCTGCTACTGTATCCAACTCCTTTATAATTTGGTAGGAACGTGTTATGGAGGTACAGTCATAGGTTCCCTTTATATTCACTCCATTTAAAAAATAACATAGAAAGCAAAGCTTTCCTTGTGTTTTTCCTGGATATACCTAACCTAAGGGGCGAAAATCCCAGAAGGAGCTCCACGGAATAGAAAAAAGTAAGGGTTCTATAATAGGAAAGCAGGAAAAGGTGCCCGTCCTCTTACACACAAGGAGGGTTTTTCTATAGAGCTATAGAGTTAGTATAGGTAATTTAACAAAAATAAGAAAAAGGGAGCTTTCTATACTACAATTACTTGAGGCAAACCCTTTGGTTTTATAGGTCTCCCAGTTCTTTCAGTGTGCATACTACTTATTAAAAATCGGGAAATATGATATGCAAAAAGCGGAACAAATTTAGATTAAAACAAAATGCTTTCTGAAGCTTCTACTAGGCAAAAAACCTTTTTAAGTTCATTTTAATGTTTACCGCGAGCAAACTAAGAGATGTAAAACCCGTGTAGCGAGTTAGTTACAAAAAAGCGCCATTTTCCAGCATAATATAAGTATCCTTCATTAATATATCGTAAAGTAAAGTCCAGTTAAAATAAGAATGATTTACTAGTAGAAGTAATTGACTACTTTTACCTGACATAGGGACTTGGAGATAGAGAAATATAAGGAAAGATTTTTATAATTTGCTTAAGTTTTTACTATACTTTTCGAAGCTAGGATTTTTGATTAACTCCTATTATATCAGGAACTAGGTCAGTGTTACAGCATAAGGAATCCCTCCTCGTTTACTCTCTAAAATAGGAAGCCTTAAATTTCCACGTTACTCTTGATGTTTTGTAAAGGGAACCGGAGGGTACTGAGTACCACAAGTGTCTCTTCTAAATTCTTACAAATCCGTAATAAAAGTAACCCTTAGGATTTTACGAAAAAAGGCACTAGGGAGTAGGGGTTGATTGCTTTAGTCATGAGTTTGCGATAAGGGCTATGGTAGAACTAAGAACAGGCTGTATAGGTTATAGGTACGGTTTTTCTTTTCCTTTCCCAGAAAGTAGGGTATTATAAAGAAGAGAGGTCTAGCTCCTACCAACGGAGCTCATAAGACTCCTACTAAGAGAAAGCAGATGGAGATAGAGAATCTAGCTCTAAAGAAAGGTAACAAACAAGTCAAGAGAAAAGGGATTTGAAGTCTCTCACAAGGCTAGCTTTAGCTTGTTGCAGAGTCCCATAATATTTATTCTGGATAAGAGGGGTCCCAAGGTATTCTAAGTTTTATTTGCGGGTTGTTAGAACTTTTTAGTCAAGAAATATAGGGAAAAAGCCCTGTATTATAGGGGATCCATTACTAGAAGCTCCTCCTTTTGTGTCATAAGAGTTTTCGAGGTTTACTTCTTACTCTTAAAAAGGAGTGAGTTTTTCTATAAAAAGGTAAGAGATAGTATTAAAACGCATTCTTACTTAAGTAACAGAAGTAGACAGACACTTGGTCTAACGGATATTTTATTATAGTATAGGTTATTTTTAAAGTACCCTTAGAGTCGTATTTTTCTTTCCTGCGAAAGAACCTAGTTACAGAATAGAGGTAATACATGAGTTCTAATTACATAACACTTATAAGACTAAATCTAAGAAAGAAAAAAGAGGGACCACTTTCGTCTAAATTCCTTCTAAAACGGAAGGAAACCTTGGAAAAGAATACCTACCAATATAAACAGCTTTTTTATATACATTACTCTTTTTCTTTTCACCCCTCCCCCCGAGAGTTTTATATTCTTAAGGCTTGCCCTTTCCTTGTTAACTTTCAGGCCCCGAAAATTCATCCTATACTCTTATACTGACAACATAAATTGTAAAAACGGATACTAGGTTCTTTTCTTTCCCTTTATTCCAGAATTTTTTATTAAGCTATATAAAGATTAGATTCATAAGAAAGGTAGGGCTAGGAAAGGTCTAGGCAGTAGGCATATGAAGTAAGCTACAGATACAGAATAAAGTTCTAAGGAAACGAGGTATTCAAAAAGTTTTTAAGATTAAGAAGATTTTGGATAAGAAGGGTATTAAGGTAGTATAAAAAAGTATTAAGAGTAAAGGTATGAAAGTAAGTCAATACTAAATCAAGGGTCATTTTTAGGTGTACAAACCGCTAATAAAGTTTAAATAAAAAAAGTCTCTTATGAATGTCTTGATAACTCCTAGCCAACGGGTCAAAAAATGTTTTTGAAAGGTGGCCTTTTCCGACCCTTGCCTTGCGCTCCTAGCCTGTCTAATATTGTAATAAAGGTAAATACTGAATAAACCCAGGAAATATTGATTCTAAAAGCCCCTGAAATATTGTCCCAAACCTGGCCAAATAGCTCCTAGATAAACACAAAGGAATCGATAGTACAGCCCTTTTGAAAGTAATACAAATTCTTTATCTTTAGCGGAAAGCATTTACTTTTTAATGTAGAATTTAGAATAAGCAAGCAACTGGGGCTTCAAGTTTTATTTATAGAAATAACTATTTGTTATGTTGTTTATTACTCTGTTCGGCAATAGCCTAGATAGAATTCACTTGGACAATTTAACGGCAAATACCTGGGGCCTAATCCTAATGAAGTTCGGCCGGTCAACAAGGAGTGCTCGAATAAAAACTTTCTATACTCAAGTTTTTAATGAAAATAGAAAGAATATTCTACAATCTAGTCAGGATTTTCGTTTTAAAAATGAAGTGAAAGGGTTTCTCTAGGGATTTCGGAATATTAGGATAGGCAAGAGTTTAAGAGCTTCTTTACCAAGAATAGATTCTCTTTTATCTATATAGTAATAGGGAAAATCTAATATAGTATACGGTAAGGGCTGTTTTTTGCAACTTATAAAACAAGAATTAAGTCTTACGGCTTCTACTTCTTAAAGCGGGGTCCGCGGGCAATCCTCAGTAATTGTAGTAATAAGTGGGTTTTTTCCCTCTCTTCATTTGATCGGACAAATGCAATTAAAAAACTTGAAGTATGCTTTCCCCTATTTTATAGTATTCTCGGGGTTGAGTAATACAGGTAAGTGAGGGAGACTTTACTGATTCGAGATACTGCTATCTTTACAGAAACCCTTATAATGTAGAAGAAAGGTCATACAAGCTATGAGCGGGGTAAGTCCTTTTCTTGGATAAACTTTATTAATGTAGTGGGTAAATACCAAAGAAGTTTACCTAATAAGCGGTTCTTGAAATCGGAGTCTCTAACTAAAACTAGTAAAGTAGAGCCAGGGTTCAAATAATAACAGAGTCAATATTGGCTCTAAAAGCTTCAACACCTAAGTTTTATAACTACGAAATAAAAAAGCAGGATAGGATCCTTTAGAAATGTATAAATGAAAATCCATTATAAAAGCTGAGAGCTTGAATCCCTTCATACCAGACCTTAATAACTAAACTTTGCATTTTGAAGTTAACTTCCCAATAGAGTTTCAACCCCCTTTAATCACGGCCCCTCTAAAACAAATAAAATGAAGGAAACCCTTGCACAGGAGGGATTCACTAGTCAAAAGGGTTCGCGTCTCTAGAATATCCCCAGTAAAAACCTATTGGAAAAAATGACTCACTTGCTTATGCCCAGAGTTTGTATTATATTAAAACTGCTCATTAACCCTTACTATTTACTAAGCCATTTTCATTATATAGGATTCTTAAGTACATATTCCTATTAGTTCTCATTCTCCCTTACAGCTTGGAACTAAGGACAACTCCTTAAAAATACAAATACGGGTTTACTGAACAAGCCTCTAGAGTAGGTACCTTCTATAATCTTCCTGTCTAGTTTAGGCTAATATCTAAAACTGAGAAAAAGAGAAGAAACTAACTACTTCTTTGTTGTAAATACCCGTAAAAAAGGGCCTCTAACTAACCTCGACCAAATAGAATAAAATATAGAAGGGCCATAGTATTCGCGGTTTACCTTTAGCAAGACTTTCTTTGAAATCTCCCTGATTATAATATAAACTCTAAAGACTCTATATACCTTCTTGGCTTTTGCCTTTCAATCTTCTCTTGTAAAAACAAGTGTATTTCTCTTATTATATATTTCTTAACTCTAGGTTCTTATAAGCTCTTGACCCTATACCTCTGTCCTTAAGAATACCCGGTTTATAGAACCCCTTCACTTCATATAAATTCAAATAAAGATAAAGGAACCCCTAGCTAATCTAGTAATACTTGGTTATTAAAATTCCTTAGGATCTTGTGAGAAGCTAAAAAACCCAAGACAAGCTTTCCTAAAAAGGAAAACTCGCAAGACTTTATAAAGAGCCCCTTCTTATTAAAAAATGACTCAAAAAAGAATCCCAGCTCGGACTTTATAATATTCCCCTGACTTTTACAATTCTTAATACGTATTCTATAGCATTGCCCCGGCTTAGAATAGAAGCAAACAAGTTTCTCCTCTTATTCCCTTAATATTTTAGAGCTCCCAATCTCTTAAGATCCGCGATTTTTGTCCCTTTGACCTGTAAACGCTTCCAAAAAAGACGAAAGCTCCAGGCTTAGTTCCTTACCTCTTTTTGTAATACCTTCTTAGCCTCGGCAGCTGCGTTCTTACCACCCGCCAAAACTTTCTTGATATTGATAATAACTGTAGTTGTTATGTTACTCTTCTATAGGTATTCCCTGTCTCCGTCTCTTCGCGACTTACTGTAGCTATACTCTTACCCTATCTTTTATTGTATCTTAGAAATAGTAAGTATTCCATCTATTGTATTAGTTACTTTAGTAGACACTCTTGGCATTAGAAAGAAAGATTAAGTTACTTCTTTTTGAGTACTTCCTAACTAAAGAAAAATACTACAAGAAATCGGTAAGAGCTTCCCGGATCCCGAAGGGGCTCCTCTATAGAATAGCCGGGTTTTTACAGGAATCAAATAATCTATAATATTGGGTTCCTTTTATCATTGTAGGGGCCTTGTTAAAAGCTATAAGGTAATTTTTTCATTAGACATATAATTTTCCTCGAAGTTTGATTTTTGTTTCGAACCAGTTACAACGAGGCTAAACACTCGCCCAAAATCCCCGGTCTATAGCAAGCTGCCTTTTCAAAGACAGAATGTTTAAAACAAAACAAGGACCCTATTTGCTATTCGGTTGGGTCTTAGCTAGACGATCCAGATTTATATTATACCCTGAACTTACCCTCATGTAATGATCTTTCTATTTCTAGGTTACGCTGACTGTGGATCAGTTATAAATAAATGGGAGCCTAGATAAAGAAGCTTTATATAGCAGTTTAAGTGCTTTGAATAACGGAGGAAGGGAAAAGAGTCTAAATACCCCTATATATACAGGAAATCCCGTAAATTAAGTAAGAGTATAATCCTGCATCAAAGTCCGAAACTTTTTATATGTCGCCAAAAGATTTTCCGTTTCGATTACCATGGAAGTACGGATAGGAACACAGAATTTACTACGATTTGTTAGGAACTTCTTTACGTTTATTATTAACCCTAAATTTCTAATGTACTACTCAGGTAGTGTGAATAGTTAAGTTATAGGACACCCTTTTCTAAAAAAAACAAAAGAGACCTTACTTTTGATCTTTTGAAAACCTAAATAAGTTGTGAAGCGTATTCAACAGATAAAATTATAGCTATTGGGATTACTTCTACGTCTTCTAAGTTACTTGCGACGTATAATAATATCCAAGACAAAAGGTCTGTAGTGAGGAGGACCAGAAAGATGAAAAGAAAAAAGCCAATTAGAATTAGACAGAAAACCCACGATTCAGTAAAAGCCCAAAGGTAAAAATGGAACCCAACAAATTTTCTCGTAGCACCCATACGCCCTTATTCAGGCTTAGCTATCAACTAAAAGTAGGTTGTAAAATGGATCTTGGATCATAGTAAGAAGTACTTTTAGTTTTTACGTAGTATAGTAAGTTTATTACAGTAATTCCAGGAACTTCTACAGGTTTACACCATTGTGAGATATACAGGGGTTCTAAAAAAAGTATAGACAATTGGGGTTTTCCTTTATAATTACAAGACATACTTGTTTCTAGGCCTAATAGAGGTCTTATTCTGATAGGGATTACATTTAGACGCTAAGCTATTTTACCTACAATTTCGATCTCGGGATTTCTTTAATTTCTTCTTAAAAGGACAGTGTATAAAAAGTTATGGAGTTCTTGGTTTCTCATAAAGGAGGGCCCCTAATGCGATAGAGTCTATGAATCATTACATGTCAATTCTTTTTCAAGCATAAAAGGCACAGGATACACAAAAAGTAATTCGGTTCCTTTATCCTTTAATTAATATTAAAAAACCATAGTGAGCACTTTTCTAAATTTTTTTTAGATTAAGAGACAAGATAAACAAGACTTAGATTCTCGTTAGAGGCTTTGGGAGCTGCTCAAGGGGGATAGCTAAGGCATGTAATTTAATACAGTAACCTTCTTGGTTTTGTGCCCAGTTTACTAAACCCGCACTTCTAAATGATCTGGCTAGACAATTAGTCTACGATCCGGATTTACTAATATAGTGCAAATCAAACCTTATAGTTCTCTAAATAAGCCCTAATGATAACACTAAAATGTAATAAAAACCTTGTTTACTTATCCGTGTTTAGATATAATATCTTGTACTAGACTTCCTGTAACTTGTTTAGAGCTTTACTTATCTGGGCTATACTCTTATTCTCTATCTTACTGCGGGTCTTATACCGCTACCTTGAATCTCTCTAGCTTACGAGCCCCCTATTTTCCTATCTTATTCCACTTATTCCAGCCGAGACTGAACCTCTTTTAGTTATTCTTAGTTAGGTTTGTATAATAAAGTATAGTAGTTAGTCATGGATATTGCTGAGGTATATAGTACTTAATTGCATTACCTCGTGGCTCTTTGTCTTTATCGATAGGGAGGGACTTTGTTAGTCTTTTTTAAGTTCTATTCTTCTTGTACCCTGCATAGGAGGAGTGAAACCTAAGAGTTTATACATTATACTTACCGACTGAAGCGTAGCGAGGTAATGTAATTACTAGTATTTGTAATAGTACAACATCCATCTACTGCTTACTTTCTCTCTTATTTTGACTTTGTAACTTTCTTAGATAGCTGTACTCTTTGTCTTATGGAGCTTGTCTTTAGCTATCGTAAGAAAGTCCTTTGACTGAACTCAAGAATTCTATAGTAAAAATTTGCTGATAAACAGGTAAAAAAAACACCCTACTCGCCTTCCTGTAACCCCCCCCCTTCTTTTTAGATTGGGAAGAAGTCATCATTCTAGTTAATTAGAGCCGTATCTATCAAGACAGGAAGTGTTATTAAAACTTGTTGCAGTTCATAGAAGACTTGATAAAAAATTTATATCACAAGGGTATACCTTTATTGTAAAAGGAATCCCTAACTGATACCGACGCTTGTAGTTGGTAACTGGAAACATTTTTAAGGAAAGGAAATGTAAGTTGATTTACCCTTCTATAAGGAACTCTTAAATACAAGGTATAGGGACTGCCGGAAATTTGACTTAAAAGATTCTACAGTACTGGCGTAAAGCTCTGGCTGTATTCCAAAGCAAGTACAACATACTAAGTACAAAGGGGAGGCACTGCGGAATTCTAGCAATAATTAGAGAATGAGTCAGAAGCTCTCGTTTAAAGAAAGTAAGAAGAGTTCTTCTTTCAAAAAGAAAAAAGAGAGGATTTCTATTTCCTGTTTAAGATTGAACAGAACCTTTAAAAATAAGATAGGGGTGAGGATATGAATTTTTGTGTATATACATATATATATATATGCCTAGTCTCGAGGAATCGAACTCCTATAATCCTAGAATTTTTCTTACGTAGGTTAATCACCACTCGCTTAACCTAGAAATTGCCCATAGTATACTCGTAACTTTCTTTATACTTTTAGGATCCCTTACCTAAACTAAATAGCTTTAGTATAACTGCAATATTGACGGGGTATACAGTACTCCTTTTGATTCCCTTGACTTTATGTTATGTATAAGGTACCTGTTACTCTATTAATAAAGCTTTCCATTTCAAACAAAAAAAGAGTACAAATTCTCTTTCAATTGAAAATCTTTCATAAAGGAACTTAGACACACTGGTAAAAAGCAAACACTTACTTATTTCTATATTAGCACTTTCTTATAGTCTTTTTTTAGTAGGTCATTTCCTTACTATTTTAGTAACTGGGAAAAGAAGTCCTTTATATAAGTGATTCTTTCCTACTCAATTTCTACATTCCATAGGGCTGCGAAGAGTAACAAAGTAGGTTTTACGGGTACTTGTTTCTAGTAAGTACTTTTGTTTCCGGTAAAAACAATCAATAGTATGTAGAACCAAGGGGAAGGTTTTCGAGGGTCTCCTAAAAAGTAGTAGAGTAAATCCTGTAATTACACCTAGGAGCTTTTTTAGAAGGTATATCGGAGATTCTTGTTGCAGTCCATTCATCTGTATTTGTATATTCTGGTTAAAGGGAGTCCGTTTCCGACAAAGAGAATAGATAGACCCTTTTAGAAAGGTAAAGCTCTAGAAAAAAAAGAAAGTTACAGATAGAGAGTTTTTTTAGCTACGACGAAGGTTAAGAAAAAAAAAAGGAAAACAGGGCTAGAGAGAAGGGTTTAGGTGTGTAGGTCGAGGGGGAGTGCTTTCTTACTCGAGGAAATAGAAGTTCTGCTCTTACAACCTAACCAGGATCCGGATTTTTATTTGAAAAAGTGCTCAAGCAGTTTAGTAAAAGCTGTTAAGTTTTTAAGAAGTCACTTTTTATTACTTTGGGAGTACTCTAAAGTATCTGAATTTAATAAAGTAGCAGGGCCTAGGAAAAAAGGGACAGATATTATATTAAAGGTAATAAGGAGTGCCCCTATTGTTTATTGCTTACTAACCTCCTAGAATAGAGAAGAATATAGAAAATGAAGACCTAATTTATGTTTCTACTTTAACTTTATGCAGCTCGGCTAGGGTTTCGAACTATTAAGTTGTGCCTATATCCCCTCTTTCAAAAGCAGAGGAATTGAGGCGAAGAGCTTAGTACTATTCTTCTTTTCTCGTCAAAAAATTGATTTAAATGGATGTAGTTTGGTATATATACTCAAAGATACCTCCTACATTACCTTCTTTCGGTACCCTTCAGTACAAAAAATCTCTATTCTATTATAAGGCTAACAACTCCTATAGTAATAACAACTACCTAGAACTCTATTACTTGCTATCTAATTAAACTAAATACAAATACAGGGAATACAAATAAGACTGTAATACAATAACTAAAATAGGACAGGTATCGAAGATAAGATAGGAGTGAGATTAAGCAGGTATCATGAGTAAGAGTATGCTAGAGATAAGGACTCCCCTAGCTCCTATCCTAAGAAGGATTATAGCTCGTAGGATATTGGTACAGAGTCCTAGCTACAGGAAGGGTTACGGCTCTTAAAGAAAGGGCAATAATAGGTCAAGAAGTGCCTATAATGTAAATGTATGTATAGATATTTATAACTACTTTCTACAATTCCTTTCCTTCGCTCTGCTGTAGTCAGGTATAACTGGCATACAAGATTCTATAAGGTTTCTTTCCTCTATATACTATATAGAACAAAGATAGGTCCTTTCCTTACCTCTACTATATCTTTCTATTACCTTTAATAAAATAAGACTATAACTACTATACTGCTTACTATCTTATTGAAGAGTAAGATAATAATAGCTAGAGGGTATAGGCTGCAAAAGGACTCCTAAGACGCAGTTATAGGTACCTTACGAGTAAGGCATAGATTCTAAGATTAAGAAGAAAGCTATGAAGAAAGAAAAGATAAGTATAGCTCAGAAGAAAAGGGTACAGATACAGAGTAACAAACCAGGAATAAGCAGTAGATAAGATTAGAACCCACGTAGCTAAGAATTCTGGCTCAACGGGCTTGTTTTGGAAAACAGCAAAAAGAAAAAGCTTAAATTACTACTTAGCATACTCCGGCAAATTTAGCAAGCGGAACCCCTCTTTTGGATACTTTTTAGTTGGATCTACATTCTATTAATTATAGGAGCCAAATACCAGAGAGTGCCTTGTAAGTATTCACGAAAAACTAAGAAACTCCTTATAACATAAGTAAAAAACTTCGCGGATAAAGTATGGATGATACTAATGTAAGGGCATTCAGGGCTCGGTAAAAGGACTTTCTAGTTATTAACTCCGGCGAACCTAAGGGGTACTCCTATACCCGGGCATATAGAAAAAGGAAACTTAAGTAAGACAGGATAAAGAATATTTACAAAAATCTAGTTTTCTCTAGTCTAAAGTCTAACTATTGCCTAATAAAAATTTTGACTATTTATACACTTGCTAAAGAGGGGGGAACCTGTAAAGTAGGCGTAGGTCTGATCGTGACGTTATCCACCACACAAGGAGTCTTTCCTAGTTTTATAATAATTTATAATAATTATAATAAACAGAGTAATATCTATACTATGGAAATGGAATTCTACATTTTTGTTTCTCGTACACAACAAGTATTGTTGGATTAATGCCTTCATTATACAGGAGTCTTCTAAACTTATACAGCCGAGGCCTTTCTCTTTTTAGCTATTTAACTTAGCCAATAATATAAAATATAGTATAGCAAAAGATTAATTAAAAGACTACTATCTCCCCTTTATTTATTGGCAAAGGTTTATTCTAAAGGGTAGCTTTTTTGTAGTTCAGTAGGGAAAGGCTCTTTTTAACTCTCAAAGTTTAACCCCTTTTTATTATACGACTTACTTTAAAGAGGAATCCTTAGTATCTATAGAAAACCTAGTATACTTGCTTAGCGGTTCCCTCTATAGGTAGCTACCTGACAGACAGGAGTTAAAGAGTCCCATACTAAGTATTAAGTAAAGCAGAAAACACAGAACAAGGAGTATCCTCGAAGCTTCTTTTAAAATGCCTAAAAGTCCCCTGAGGTTCTCATAAAGAAGTAAACCCTTTTTACTGAATCGACTTATAAAGGACCCAGAACTCTATATCTAGCTTGTAGAAAAGGAACTAACTAATACTACTAAAGATTGCGGAGGTCCATAGCTAAGAGAAAAATCAAATGCATTTTTGAACTCCTATAGGACTAAGAAGAAAATTTTACAGACCTGTAAAACGTCTCTCTTAATTATTTACTTATTACAAATTTGAATAATTTCAAAAAAAAAGAAAGGCTGGATTCATTAGAACAATATAAGAACCGATTGTACGACCATTTCCTTGCTCTAAAACATGAATTAATCTTAAACCTTTTTTCCATCTGAAGCTTTTTAAGTCGATATTTCCTATTTAATCATTCATTCTTTTTCCGGATTTTATCTTACTTGTTAGCTTGTTAGGGGCTCTTCCTTTATCCCAATTGACTTTAGCTTTAGGCTCTTATATTCCATCTTTATTATCTAGAATTGGAAACCTTGGAAAACAAAAGACCACGCAACCCTCTTACTTTAAAGCAAAACTCCAGTAAAACTACTTTCCAAGATTTTAATCTCTACCCTTAAACCCTATCCTTGTATAATATCTAATACTTATAAGTCACTTTATAAAGCACTTGTCTAGGTGTTCTCGTTCAAATCAAGCAGGGATCTTGAACTCTTTCGGAATATAGGTACATTTATGGCAGCTATACTCTATTTATACTTTAAATTAGATACCTTTGTACTGGTTTGTTTAAATGGAGAGTTAAAAGTTATAAACTGTACTTACTAATTTTATAACTTATATCCTTAAAAGTCCTATTTTATAAACGAGGTATTCGGGGATGATAGTAAGAAATTTTTAACTTCCTAATACTAATACAAATTACAAACCCCGCTAAATAGGAGTTGCACTAGATATTTTAATTAATATGTAGTGGAACTTTCTCTTATTGCTGTCATTTTTTCTTGTGGGCCGGTCGGTTGGTGATGCAGCTTTGCCTTATTAGGAAACTGGCTGTATTATAAAATTTGACTATTGATGGGTTTTGAAATTCCCGCGATAATCTAATTAATATAATATAGATAGGATTTTAGGATTTATCTTATTTAGTTTAGTCAGAGCTTCAGAGAAATTTTACTTGAATTATTAGTTATGGTCGAGGAAGATTTTTGTTAGTATCCTTTTTTGTACTAATAATATCAGCTCTCTTTTATAAGTAAGATAGTCAGGGAGTCGAATAGGTTTATATATAGTAAATCCCAGTTCCTCCGAACATATCAAAGCTCTCTTATTCCAACATGTCAGGGTTCAAATCGCGAGCTCAGGGCTGTTTTGGCGCTTTTCTCTATTTAGTTAGCTTGGGCTCCGTGGTAATAATACTTGTATGGGGGTGTGTACAGAGTCAAATTCGAGTAACCTCTAAAAAAAGGGGAGCCCTGAAAAAGTACAAGCAATTAAAAATAAAAAATGAGTCTATACTCTGAAACCTATATTTGATACACTCTCCTGTCACAAGAAGTCAATTTACCAGGAATATAGCCAAATCTAGTAAACCAATCCCTTTCCAAGAATCGGTAACTCTTAAACTCTTACTGAATAAGCATTGAACTTTTTTCCATTACTTGTAAACCCAATAGATTTTTTCAAGACCGCGCTTACTTTTACACTACACACAAGGAGCTTTTATATACCTAAAAAGAAAAAATACCAAAGGCCTCGTTTCTAACCTGGATTTTCTTACAAATTCTCAAGTACAGATTAGCTACGCACTGATTAAAGGAAACCTAAGTAAAACGCTCCTGTCTAATCAACTAAATGGATACTACTCCTCTCTGAAGTGGTTGCCAACCTTTCTTCTTCCTTCAGAGCTAACACTCTTTTTTCTAGTACTAGGAACGCCCTTTATATTTATCTTAAGCTGCCATTAAATAAATCTTAGTTTTTATTTCTAACTCAGTTCTTCGTTTCGTAGAACATTACCAAAAGGAGTTCGGTAACAGAAAGCTAAATGAGATCTTGAAAGAACCCTGGATTTGTCCTACTAAATCTAAATAATGAGAGTCTTGTGTAATTCTAAAAATCTTTACCTTAACTATTTCGGAGTTGAGCCTTCATTCTTGCTACCTGTTTATTTTCCAGCAATCTAATCACAAAATCCTTCCGAATCCTTCTAGCGTTTTTATAGGTCTAGCCAGCCTAAAGGAGAAGACTATTGCTCTCATACAAGAATCTCCTAGGTACACTAGCTTCAATAGGTCCGGGGAAAAATAACAAGACCAAGAGGAGGACTTCTAAGATGGGTATTTTTTCCTTTACTAAAACAGGCATAGGGTTCTAGCTTTCAAGCTACAGATAGAGAATAAAGTTCTAAGTAAAGAAGGTATGCAGAAGAGTCAGATAGGTAATAAGCCCCAAAGGACAGGTCTAGCTAATAAGATACAGAAAGAGTATTAGAGCTCCTAGGAAAGGTACAGCTTAGAGTAATAAGGGTATGAAAGAAGACTTGTAAGACAGATAAGAAAAGTGTAGCAGCTCTCCTTCGAGGAATTTAATAAGGTTTTACGAGATTGCTTATACTTTACCCCCGCGTATAATCTATAAAGAAAATTAGGAGCAGCTTCTATGAGCTTTATAGGTGCCCCTTGTAAGAATATCCTATGAGTGGTCTAACAAAACAATATCAAAGAAAACTAAAGGGAATCCTAGCCTGTTATAAAATAAACTTGATTCGAATTTAGGTGTGTAATTACAAATAATTAAGAATTGTCCTTTTAGTGCGCTTCTTCTAATTAAATTAAAGTACTCTACTTTCATTTTGACTTATAGAGCTACCTGGGAGATAACATTTGGGCGTGTACTGGTAGCATTCTATTAAGTTCTTACTTCCTTTTTAATTTGAAAACTAGTAGATCTATATACTTGGATTGTACAAAAGAACCTTATTGGGTTTCTAAAAACAACGTCTAGTCCTTTCCATGACCCATTGCTAGGATATCCTTGAGGTTTGCCTGAGCATCTGCCTCTAAACCGATCGAATGTCTTATATTTAAGGAGTTCTATTACTTTAAATATCTACAATACACGAATTTCACCACTGAGTGGTTCAAAAAGGAGGGCTCAAGTATGTTTATTTAATTCCAACTATAGTATTGACTTCTTCGTACGACACCCCTTATTTATATGAGAGTATCCGAGCCGGCAGAATGTAATACATGCTAAAAAGAGGGTACTCATATTACTTACTAATGGCTTTGTCCGTATACTTATTTTCTACTCGAGGATGTAAAACTGCCTTTATGGATTCTTATTTAGTTTGTTTCATAAGCCGACTCCTAAGAGATTCTATTACCAAACTCTTTAATTGCAATATACTTCTAGGGACCCACTTAACTTAAGAAAACCCAAGCTCTGTTTCTAAATTCTTGAGGCTCCCTTTAAAAATTTTTATGCCGCATGGGGAATCGAACTTTTCTACTTAGTTAAACGCAAAACTTGGTGTCTGCACAAAGGGAAAATCCCGTACCATTAAAGAGTCTCCATAAAATGAGGAACCTTGATAGAATTTACTGGATTTCCGCGGACTCCTTAATGATTTTACTAAACCGCCGGGATCCTTATACCCACTCATGCTACTTCAGAGTCATTTCTATGGGTCCACTCCCGATTCTTATCTCAACTTTCATTTTCGGTTTTAGTGAAAATCTACTTTTTTGTACACTTTATTTAGAATCAACGCCCCTGATCTTAAAGGAACTAGTTCTCTTTACTTTTCTGTAACTGGAATATTTAGCACAGGTACCCGTTTCTCACCAGACAAAGAACTTCAATTTCAGAATCTAGGAATCTTGTGTAGAAAATCTGACTAATTAAAGTGATTTCCATATTTTGGATATCCTCATAATTATAGAATGAAAGAAAAAAGAGGGTTAGATAAATCTAGTAGTATGAACTAAAGTAGAGTTGTATTAAATAAAATAGTAAATATAAGGGTAAGATATGTGCCTATAAACCATAATATAGTTAAGTCCGAGTTATATACGTAATATCTTGCATGCCAAAGGGGGTATTCGTACCCTGGGTTTTACAAGCTGCGCTACCCGGTGTTAGATATGCCGAACCCTGAAATGTTTTTATTATTTCATCAGCTTTCCCACCACCTTAATTGTTAAATGAGTTATCTGCTTCTACTCTTAATTAATGAGAAAACAGGATCTATTAGACTAAAGTTCTCCGAAAGCTACCCGCTTTATTCTATACTTTATTCTATAAAGGGCTGCCTTCACTGTGATAGAATTCTCCGTATACCTTTTATGAATTTCGTTACTTAACCCAAAAATCTTTCTAGAGTTACTTCTCGCTATACTAACCGCACTTCCTTAGGGAATTTGATCAGGAGTTTCAAGTATATCCTCAGTCCTTTCTTTCTTTCTGAAACTTTCTTATTCATTTGCTTTGTGGAGCATCCTACGGTATACAAGTCTTCCTAAATAAAATCTCTTATCGCCTTGCAGAGTTTAATGGGCCCCTTTCTTCGTAGTAGAGTGGTCTATTCTCAGCGGTCTGCCTGAATTTCACGGAAAACGCAATTATAAGACTACCTTATTTTCTTCTTACACGAGGAAAATGCCCTGCTTCAAGCCACTCAAAGTGCTTGTTTATAGATTTTTTTTGACAAGACTATGTAGCAATCTGTACACCCCTAGAGGAGTTTATTAAGTCCTGTTAGTATTAATTCTAGGTCTTTTTTACGTTATTGTAAAACCTGCTTTTATAGGAGACACCTAAGAGGTTCAGTTGTATAAATGTATAAACTTAGCTGATATAATAAATCTAAAAAAGCTTTAACGTCTAAATTCCAAGATCTCCCTTTTTTATTTTACCGCAATACAAATCAGGATCTCTCAAGAGCTTACTCTACCCTTACCCTTTTTGTTTTGTAGCAATGCAGCCAGTTCTATCAGGTTCACTTAATAAAATGAAAACGTTATAATTTTTTAAAATACGAAGTACTAAAAACTTTAAAACTAATTAATATTTTACAAAAACCAAGCCCTTCGTATAGGATCATATAAAATAATATAGATAGTATGTTCTCCTCAAAAACTTAAAGATATGATTATTTTCTAGAGCGTTTTATGGTTTATAAGAAGCAGAAATTCCTCCGGATTTTGATAAGATAGAAATGCGCAGATTCTAGGCAGGACATTGATAAAATTAATAAAAAAGAAGCTAATTCCACTCCTGTGAAGTGCATACGAAGCTTTCTTTTCATTTTCTATAAGGGGAACTCCTACTGAGAAAACATCTCTGAAATTAACTTAACTAAATCTAAAGTAGACTACATAAATAGCACCGGTTCAAAGCCAAATCTTCCTCTCTTATTCGAGTTCTTGCTTTTGAACTCCTTGTTTATATTAAGGCCTCGCTTACTGTGCATACTTTTACAAAAAAAGGCAGCTGTTTCTACGCGGTAATTGACTATTTGAATTTTCTCAGCAAGGGGCTTTCCTAACCTGAAAACTAGAATGGAGGGACTTATAAACAAAAATCTCCTGGATTCCTTAGTTACAATATGGAAAAATCTTAAAAGGTATTCTCCCCTGACACAGGAACCCCTTTATCGTGAAACTATTCAAAAATCTAAGGATCTCTTTTTTAGTTAGTATATGAAAACCTTGGTAATTCGTATATAAAGTAGATTTTATATCTATCAAAGGCGAAGGGTTTAGGTTACCCGAGAGAAAAGTATCCATCCCAGGAATAATATACTGCAGCTATTAATCTAGGAAAATGAAGTGTCTTGCACAGCCAATACCAAGTTAAAAATAATAAAGACGCTCAAGGAGGTCCGCTACGGAAAGAGAAACGGAGGAAACTAAAACCCTTTTTGTTGGCATAACTTTCAAAATCATTATACATTGAGAAAACACTCTTAAAAGCCCTAGGTATCCTTGAAAAGACAAAGTAACTTGACTTCCCTTTCCTTTGTGAATCGAATGCCTATAAAATTCTAATAGAAGGGATTGCTTCAAAAGGAAAACTCTCCCGTATCTTAATAAACCTGTAAAACTCTTATTAATTAACACGAATAGAGTGCCAAAAAAGTAGGGTATCATCTCATCGGCTTGTACTCTTAAAAAGTCGCTTTGTTAGCCCGCCTAAAAGAGGCAGTCTTATTGCTTTAAACTAAGAAAAAAATTCCTGCAACCTGGTGAACAATACCCAGAATAAGTAGCTTAAAAGGAGGGGTTTCTACTAAAATGTAAAGAGCAAGCTAGTGATACAGAGTTAGGCTAAAAAACTACTAAAACAGGGGTTGACAAATCACTTATATAAAGGACTTCGTTTCCCATTCCTCTAAAAGATAAGTAATGTAATAGTGTATATGTATAATAAAAGTAAGTGGAGTATTCCTATGAATCATAAGCTGTCTATTACTGCTTTTCACGTTAAAACAGCTTAGTTAGAGAAAGAAACCCGGAGTTCAAATCCAATAGCTTACTCATTGGTAGATCCTTTCCCAATTGTATCTGATGTCATTGGTTAGTGAGGACTATTCCGGAAACGGGGGAAGCCAGGGTTGGCTACCCTTCTTTTATATGGGTCTACCTCCTTTATGGGCTATATTCTGTAGCAGTTAGGGGTCTTAGGAGATAGAACTTCTTTGGTTGTACTGTACCTTTTGTAAGGTTTGTATTCCCCGTAAAAGTCTATTAATTAACCCCCTGAATTTACCGGAATTGCTTCTTGCTATTTCTCAAGAGTTATATTACTTTATTAGCCCGACTTCCCCTATTTATTTCGTAACCTGTTTATTCCTATTATTCAGAATCAAGAAACAGAGAAACACAAAAAGGTATTTACTTTACAAACACCTGCTAAAGTCCAGCTAAAGGGCCCCGTATAAAAGTCAAAGGTAAAGAATTTTAAAAATGTTAAGAAAAAAGAGGGGAATACTCTTTTATTAGCCTCGGTTTTCTCATGCATCTTAGCTAGACTTCTCTATCTTCTTGCAACTAGGTCTTATTCTTGCCTATACCTTCCCTCTACAGGTGGATGTGGATTACCTATACTTAATTAAGGTAATTGTAAGACTGTATAGAGTTTTATAGTCTTATTCTCTTTTTGTATTCTATATAGGAATGGATTTGTAATAGATAGGCCAGTCCTGTTGTTAAAAATTCCTCTTGTTCTCTTAGTAGTTAGCACTATCGGAGGATAAAAAAACTATAGAGTCTAGATAAGTTATTCTTCCCAGCAACGTTAATGGAGGGTAATGTATTATAGTTTATTGAATAAGTATTCATCCACTATACAGCCCACCATCTATAGACTTCTTTGTTTCTTTACCTGACCCAGTTGACTTACCCGAACTGCGGCTTTTCAACTTAGAACAAGAAAGGCTTTGAACCTATGTCCATTGACTCAAATTTGGAGTGATCTACCAATAACCTAATCCCTAAACTGCCTACCTAACAGCTTAGGAGAGTACTCACAAAAAGGAAGGGCTTATTTATTTCAAATTTATATTAGTGATTTCCTTGCGCTTCAGAGCGGATAAGGTAAGGTTCGAATCGTGTTATCTTAGTGATAGGCCCTTAGACATGAATTTCTTACTAAAGCAGGCTGTCCCCTGACTCTAAGGAATCCTTTTAAAACTGATTTGGACTCTCTAAAAAGCAAAACCCCCTTTTAAGAAGCCCTAATTTAGAATTTATAATAAAAAGAAGCGGCTAAGGTGATAGCGCCTTGTGAAATAAACAAGGTATGGGGTATATAAAGGGTCCCTATAATTTAATGTAACTGGGGATTCTCGACTCACTTTAATCAATTGCGTAACTCTTAATACTGGTAGGGTGTACTATATACTAAGTTTTCCCTAGTTCTTAACAAAACTCATAGAGTAGATGGGTTGCCGGATTGTGAAAATAGGTAGACCTCGTTATAAAATATTTTAGATTTGCCTTTGCAACGAACCCGGGAGCCTTTCCTTATATATTTCCACGTACCGGATTCAGGATTGCCCCCAGGCTTGTAGATGGAGGATAAACAAAAAGTACTAGCTTTTCGGGTTCTCCTTTTGTCTTAAAAAGCTTCCTTTATCTAACTACTTATCGACCGTTAACCCATATTGTAGAAGTCTAACTGATCGGGCATAGAGTCGGGTCCCTTCTAATGCAACAGTACAGAACTGCTTTTTATCCCTTTACCCTGCTTGCTTTTCTAAACCACAAGAGTTTTTATTTAGGTTTATTTTATAGGAATTTCCTTCTTAGAGGGATGATTTTTTTATTATGAAGAATCAAACTCTTAGTTAGAAGTATAAGAATACAGCGTAGAAATAAGACTAAGTTCTTATGAGACTTAGAATCAGTAAAAAAGTACAGACTTGGGAACTGTTGACACCTTTATACATGCTAACCCCTTTTTTGCTTTGCAGGGGACCTCTATTGGTATACGATCCTACTCAAGTAATTCTAATATACACCCATGATTTGGTATAATTACAAAAAAACTAAGGGGTATACCTGCAGCTAGACTTCACGTATTCTATGAGCCTTTGTTCAGCACGCTATTACGGGATTGCTCGTGCCTTTGGACTTTTTCTAATAATAGCCAGGTATCTCAATATCTTTTTGCAGATATCGAATACTTTTGTAAAGCTGCCTTGTGTAAGAGGGTTAAAGCCTATTCTTTAGTTTACCTTAATTAATAAACAGCTGGAATTGCTTAGAATAGACTTCTCGAAACGAAACTATGAAATAAAAGGGAGCGTAATTTAACGTAATATTCAAATTTGGATAACGGCTCTCTCTATAAATATAAAAAAAGCTTGCCAATGCAGGGGTTTTCAATAAAATAGACTTTATACATTGTTCATAACGAACTTCAACTTTAAGGGAATTCGCGAATAAAGGAATAACCTAAACTAAAGCCTTGGCTCTATACTTATACACGTAACTCCAATCTCTCATCTAATCCCATCTCCAAAAGGAATTCGTATACCTATACTCGAAGTAAGGTTTATTAAAAGACACCCCTAAAAAAAGGAATTTAATAACTAAAAAATTCCGGTGGCTCCCTTTAGTATCAAAGTGGAAATGAAAAGAAAATTCTTTCTAGTGGACAAAAAAACCTTTTTAAATAACTATAATACGGAAAAAAGTAGATAAGAGGACTTCCCTTTGTACCTCTAGACGAGGACCCTTTTGCTTATGCCTGTCTAAAGTAATTCGGGATTAAACAGTAAACAAACTTACAAGCCTTACTTGAAACTTCTTAAGATTTTATGTTAGGGGTCTCTGAGGGCTACTTAAGTGAAAGAATATTGAAAGGGATCTCTTTTCTTACGTACTCCATTTAGATATAACTGCTATAAAAGACAGAAAGAACGAAGCGACTACGGAAGAGCTACCTTGGGTAATCCAGCATTTACCCTTTCAAATTTCTCTCAATAAGAGTCGGTGAGAATAGTATGGTACTTGTTTTAAGGAGGTATTCACCACTAAACTAAGTAAAAAAAAAAGAGATTCTAGCTGCGGGTACAGGCTGCAATAAGACAAAGGCCATTAGAATGAATAAGCTACAAATACTACTAAAGATATAGGTGTGGGTTTTAGAGGTCTAGCTAAGAAGAGAGAGAGTGAGAGTCTAGCTATGAACAGTATTCAAACCCTTGCATGCCAACTCTAGTAACTAGTGCTCTTGACAACTCTCTCGGCTATATTATATAAAGAATTCTTAAGGAAAGGGATAACTAGAATCTAGCATTTCCCGATACAAAAAATCTATCTTTATCAAATGTCCTCAATAACTTAGATAGAAGATTTTTGAGTATTTACGTAGTATGAGAACCCCTTTTTATTCTATTCAGGAAACTACGAGTCTTAAGAGTTTTATCTAACTCTAGAATCTTTACTAAACTAGGACGAAATCAGACTCTATAATAAACTCCCATTTCAACCGCACAATAGTATTGGATACCCCCTATTTAATAGGGCTACTATACTTACAGACCTGCGCTAGGGTTTTGCCTTTTATCGATTACCAAATTGCAGTACCTAACTTTATGTTCCAGCAGCGTTTTTTTAGTTTCTTTTTTCGAAATAGGATTTCTTTGAAAGCGAGTAATAGAGTCAAGTAGACGTAAACTCAAGATTGTGGAAAATAAAGAGAGGCTCTTTAAGGTGTGGTAGATATCTCGCTGTAAAAAAGCGACGTTTTTTTCTTACCAAAAAAAGGAAAATGGAAGATATTTGAGTTTATGAAACTAGGATAACTGAATTGAATATTATTAATATTCAATTTGCTAGGCTTAAATAAGGGGACCCCTAAAGTTTGCGTGTATATTAAGATAACACCAATCGACCCACAATTTTGTTAAGGTTTGGGGCCTTGCCTTTAGTTACAATTAGACTTATAATATTATAATAAGTGAAGTAGATAAGAAAAGTTTTAGATCTTCCTAGTTACCAGAAGCTACGAAAAACACGGTAAATACAAAAAACCTCTTAATTTCTTTCATTTATACCACAAAAAAGAATCAATATCAACCTCTCGTACTGGATTCTGCGATACATCTTAATAGTCGGCTATTTTTAACATAACGGGTTCCTTTTAGGAAATTGACGAGTTACTATTTAGGGTGTTTCAGATTATGCCTTTAACAAGATCTTATATAAGAGTTTCGACCCTTTTTATTAATCCCTATCTTTCTATTCTATAAGTAGTTTTGTATTTCATCCCAAGGCTAAGAAGGGGGCTTTATTTGACCTTGATCTAGATTAGCTAAAACTCCACTTTTGGATCCCTTATTATTCTCGTGGAATCCTTTTAGGATATGTTATAGATAAAACAAGTTAGGAAGTTGCAAATAAAGTACTCAACCCTGCTTGTCTTGCGAAAGCTCGGCGTTTTTATATATAAATGAGGCAGGGATGCCTGTTTGATTATGAGAGTCTATCAAAAAAGTCTATCCTTTGCTTATTAATTATGCTTATAATAGTCAAAATCCGGGTCTTTTTACTATCCAAAAAGGGAGAAATTATCTTCCCCTTGTGGTACTGAGAATGTCCTTTCGTTTCGGTTCCAGTAAGTATTTAAAACTATTTAATTAGGTCCGGTTTAGTTAATTGACAATTCTTGTAATTCTATAAATTTTCAAAAGTAAATTGCCTCATTTGATTAAGAATATGGCTACTGCGGGGCTCCTTCAAAGGAGGGGTGGGACATCTAGGTTTATTACTTTAAGGAAAATTCACTAGACTAAGGCATTAAAATGAGTAAATAAGACTTTTTGTAATCAGGTGTTTTGGCAGGCCCTACAATTACCAACTCAGTGGAAGTGCCTAAATTTGACGTATACTCTTAAGTAGACTCGCTTTTTATAAAAACTGGAGTACAACTTAGGTCCTGTTGGTATCCTTCCCCTATACTCTTTTGGATTTTATCTAGTAAGGGAAATCCTGCAAGAATATAATGAACAAGCTCTTATCTTAGTATTAGAGGCACTTTTAAATCTAAAGAATCTAAAAGACTTTACCCCCTTTTCTAGAGTTCTCAACAAATCAAGTAGCTCTCTTCTTAAATAATTATGTAAGCCTATCGCTAGGGTTTTCGAGTAACTCAAGAGAGAACTTTGTATACAAAGAGCTGAGCAAATTTCTTATACGGAGCGTATACAACACGGTTTCTATTTTAATAGCGTAAGAAGCGAAACTCCTTCTAGGACTTTAGGTTTTATTTTAATGGTCAGGACAAATTTCTTGGGTTTGTAGGCTTTGTTAAAGGATTTACTTTGTATAATTGTATAAGAGATCTTTCTTTTTTATTTGTACACCAGTCGCTCGTAGCTTGGAGTTTTTTTAGTTAAAGTGTAATTCTAAGCAATTCTTACAAAATATAGGAGGATTTTTCAGAAAGATTGCCCTACATTAAATCTAAAAATGCATGCTAATTTTAGAACAATGACTCGCTCGATTGACAAAGGGTTCCTTCATATTGAATGAAGTCTTACTTAATTTAAACTTAAAAGTAGATTGAAGGTGGGAGCGGAGCTTAACCGGATTTAGTAAACTTAGGAGAGGCCCGTTGTTTACCTTGTCATTGTCTCGGAGATTCTAACCTTTGTCATACCTGAAAAAGACACGGCGATTTACAAGGAAACTGGAGTCTTAAGTAAGGGTATTGCTCTTGGCAATTATTTAAGTTCTCTCTTAGCCGGTATTTAAGTCATGAACTGAACCCTTTAATTTGTTTGAAACCGCTGTAATATTAAAGTAGCTAAAAATGAAAGGGTACTCTTACAAAGAAGTCTTTTTAGTATAAAACTCCTTTTTTTATTATAGTCGATTCTGAGAGGTCTGTTAACAGAAGAATAAGCCCGCATTGCCGAAAAGAACGGGGTACTTCCAAGCTTACAAAAATGTGAGAATTTATCTTGAGAACTCTAGAAAAGCTCTTGCCAGAGCTTCTTAAAATTCAAAATGTAGTTACGCAAACAGAATTCTTATGGAGCTCCTAAGTCTTTTCTTACCTTAGTATAGTCGAAACTAAGAACTTGTGTTGATTTGTTTCTATATGGATGTCTTGTATAAAGTAAAAAAGGCTTTGATTAGGTTATTTCTATCATAATGTATCAAGTTTTCCTAAACAAAGTACCCCATGCTTAAGTGTAGTGGGGATTAATATTATTCATTAAAAACAAGTGCAATTTTAAAACACCGGCCATACTGGATTCCTTTTTAATCTATTTATTACACAAGAGTTACTTTGTCTATATTCATTTTTCTCAGGCTTCCTTTGGATAAACCCTGAGTCGAATGCAACTCTATCTTATATTATCGAATCCACATAATACTAGCTTGAACTTCACTTACTAATATAAGGAGCTCCCTTAATTTTAAAGAGTTTTAGCAATTATTTATTAAATATTAAACTTGCTTTTCCAAGCCTACTGTAGTGCCTTACGAATTTCCCTGATCCAGTTGAATAGAGTAGAAAACCAACTATGCTTAAATAGAAAATTTCTTAGTAATACTCTTCAGGGTCTAAGTCTAAAAATTCCGGTCATTAATTATAAAAAGCCCGCTAGGGGCAAAGTCAAAGGTATCCTTTATATAGCAAAGAGTACCCGGACATTATGAGCTCCGTATTTTACGCATAAACTAACTAAAGAAGTTAAAACTCTGTGTCTTGAAGGACTCCTTGATTTAGGGTGCTTCGATAAAAAGAATTTGTAAAGGGGCCTAGATCTCCCTAGAATCTATCATTCTCTAAGAGTAACCTGAAGATTTTTAAATTTCTGAGACTTAAAAATACAGTAAGAGTTTAATGCAAGAATTTTTTATACTATAGAGTTTTGAGGCTTTTCTAGTATTTAGCTATTTTTACTGAGCTGTCCTTTATTCCTCAGCAATGCTTTTAGCAAGTAATCCATCTAAGGGGACTCCCACAACAAATCTGGATATGTGGGGGGAAGCTTTTATTCAGGACTCCAAACGCATTAAACTTGCAATTTGGCAAAAAATCTTCTAATTTAATTGAGAATTGAGGGAGAAATTCTGTGTCAGTCAGATGCTGGGTTCCCGCTTTTCGTTTAAAGCGTCTTTTTTCTGAGTAAAAAAAGGTTCGAGTCCGGTAGAAGGCATAGGTTACACTACGTAGGGATTCGAACCCACTTTGATCCATTTGACTATTGACGTACTTGTAACTCAATAGCATCCTTATTTCACTTATTACTTACCCGCTTATTTTCTGGAGGACAAAGGAGCTCCGGGCCGGTTTTACTTAGTTAGACCCCCGGCGATCCTAAGGGGGCTAATTCCAATTTCTTTGAACTAATTTAATTAAGAGGTTGTTATATGCACAAGCAAAGAAAACCTCTTCGAGTAGAAACAGAATTTCTTCCTTTTACAGACTGGGTTGTGGAGTAGACCTTCTTTCTTAGTTTCTTAGGTAATTGAGTCTTTCCCGTTAAAGGGTTATCTCAGGAACTTAGGGCCCCTTACTCTTTCTTTACTTTTTTGATAGTTATACTTGTAATACCTTTCTTCAAAGCTATGCCTATCTTCCCCCATTTTTAGAAATTCTCCCTAACTTTAGCCTCTAAAACCTACGGAACTATATACTCAAAATATAAGGTAAACTTGACGAGGAGAAATCCTTAGTTTATTTCCTAGAACTTACAGGAAACCAAAAAAGAACTTGTAGAGCCGAAGGTTTTTCATGAGTTAGAGCTTTTCGTGGATTGAGGCATTTTTTGATATTTGTATGTGTTTTGAAGAAGTAGAAGGCAAGGATTTCTAGTCAAATCGGGTCCATTTCTGTCCACTTTATCTATGCAAGTACTTTAAATGAGAGCCCATAGAAAGTTTAAGAAATTTCTAGATTGATATCAAATTCTATATACTTGGAATGAAAAGCATAAAAAGGGATAAAATAAAATTAAGGTTCTTGTGTTAAAAGATCAAAAAAGCATAAGAGGAGTATTATAGCCAACAAGAGGAACTAAAGAACACTTAGATAAGGAACCCTTATTTATAGATATAGAATATTTAGCAGCCGAATAAAAAGAAACTAGAATTACCGCAGCTCTCAGATTACTAAAAATTTTTCTTTGCCCAAAAAGAAGTTTTTATCAAACTTAGAAACCTTTCTAGGAGGCTTTTTTCCAACTCTATAAAAGTAAGATCAATTCAAGTGTTAACGGGTCCCCCTTGGTAAAATTCCTTTTATTCTAGCAATATTCGGAATAAATTGAGAAATGTATTATTTGCTACAAGGATACAAAAGAGGTTCTAGGCAAAAGTAATGTACCATATTTGAAGCTATAACACTTGGATTATAAGCCTTTGGCATACCATACGACCTCGAGAGGCTCGGTTTGTTCTATGCCAGGTTCGGGTTAATCTAAATATTCAACTCAAGATTTAAGTAGAAAAGAACTAACTTGAGATTTTTTCAAAGCCTTTTAACACAAGAACCTACTTAGAAGTTTTTTTATCCCTAACTTGTCCAGTTTAGAATTTCTAGTTCTTTTTTATAATAAAGTTTTAGGGTTCAACAAGATCCGTGTTTATCCTATAAGTATTTACTCTGTACACTTCCAGTAGGAAGGCTGAGTATGTACAAAAGCATCAATATTCTTTCTTAGCAAAAAAGAATCCGTAATTGGAAACAAACTTTAACACAAGGAGTCGTGAGTGACAGAAGAAGTAAGGATGCTGCTGTTAATTTGTTCCAAGGATGAGAACTGCATATGTATAGTATTTCTACTTCTTATATCTTATATCCCAACGTTTTGGTATACTATAACCGCATAAGTATTAAATTGAAGTTGTAAAAAACTTCATCATGACAAGATTTTCCTAAGACATCATCCGTTTCTGCACAAGTTTTTCGTTAGCTCTACCCACGTGGAAAGTTCAAAACGGACTAAAAAAGGACTATTACTCGTGTTCTAAAAAGCAAAAACTTCCTATCTAATATCAATAGCCTTAAAAATTTACTTATTATTCTATTTTTATACAAAAACTCCTTTAATTAAATATAGAATACTCTTAACAAAACGCCGGGCCCCGCCTTAATAAAGAATCCTTCAAAAAGTCTGCGCAATTTGAAAGAATGGAACCGAGATTCCTAGTAGCCAGAATTTAAATAAATTTCTCCAAGACAGGGTGTTACTATTACAGAAAAGAAGTTAATCTAGAGACGAATGGAGCGACCTAATGCCTCACAGGTTTCTCCTTTTTATACTACTACCAAGTGAGCACTACCTAGGATATCCATATCAGCTAAATTCCAAACGCCTGTGCAAATACGAGCCCCCTTTTCTTGAACTTCTTTATTTACAATACCTTAGGTTAAGAATTCAAACCCGGGATTTTGTTTTAAGACTTTCTTGTCTAAATTATATTGTTTTAAGGGAATCCCTCTCTAGAGCTGCCGCCAAAGTACTTTTTTATTACTTTATATAATATAGCACCCGCGTCCTCCCTATTAAATAGAAAAACCTTAAGTTTTATTATCCCCCTTTTTAGTATTTACAAAGTCTGAATATCACTAACTAGGTATAACTTTCGACAAGACGAGAGCCTCTTTAAAGGATGATTTTTGTACAAGTTTGTATAAGAGTCTTGGTATCTTTTTCAATTAAGAAGCGAAGTATTTTATGAGTATAGTCAAATCTGTGTAATCTATAAATTCAAGCAAGCTTGAATTCCTTTGGTTGATCCCGACCTTCCCCTAACCTAACAATAAATGCCGACTGGAATTCCCTCTTTTTAGATACGTATATTTTTTTATAGAACAAATTGAAAATTCTTTTTTTATAATGACAGCTTTTAGTGTATCTTGCTATTTAAGTTTGAGGATTCTCCTTTTTTTGTAAATAAGATCTTGTCCTTAATATTATTAAGACTGACTATGAGGTATTCTTGACTAGGCAGTCTCAGGTTGAAAACTCATGAGTATTACCTTTTACTTTAAATCCGGGTTACTCTAAACTGGATATACTTAAAAAAGGAAATCGGTAGAGAATTTTTAATATACAAGAGTATAATGTTTATGAAGCAGCTAAGGCTAAAGTCAATTTGTTTTCATAGGAGGAATCCATCTTAGTTTACACAAGTAGAGGCTTAATTTTTAAGCTTTTTGGGCAGAAGTTATATACTATTTCAGGAATAGTAAACTTCGGGGGTATTTATTAACATATTGTTTGTGCTTTTTCAACCAAGAGACTTATCTCTATAGGTACCCTGGAAAAGGGCCTAGTATAAAAATTGCAAGATAGTTAAGGGGTTTCCTTAAGGTCTCTAAAGCCAAGGGCCTAAATAGAGTTTGACGCTCGTAAATTACTAAACTAAGAAGTTTTTTACATGAAATTTGAATTCAGTATCCAACATAGGGTATACGGGGTCCTATTCACATTAACAGGATTTTTAGAAAATTCCTCGAGTTAAAGTATTCCCGACCGTAACGGGATCTCCGAAAACTTCAAATTATTATAACCTATAATAAAAATGAAACTGAAAGGCAGTTCTTTATATCTTCTCAAGAAAGTACTCGGGTAGAAGTTCTCGCCTATTAATTAATGTCACTTATTACTTTAGCGGGGCGCCTAAAAAGGGTTAGATTATAATAATCCACGCTGCCACTAAGTTAAAATCATTATTCATCGTATTTCCTATCGATCTAAATAAGCTATGACCCGCCAATATCTACAAAAGAGGGGAGCCTTCCTGAAGTTAGCATGTACTAAAGGCGTTACAAAAAGGCATAAGAAAAGGATAAACCATTCGACTTCCGTTTGCACAATTCCTAAAGAGCGGGTACTTTTTAGAAAATGCGTAATCTGAGTTAGTGAATGAGAAAGCAAAACCCAAGAATGGGGAGTGCTTGTGGGTTTTCCCATATAGCAATTAATTAACCAACGGAGTTCCTTTTTAAGTAAAAAAAGCTTTTTGAACCCTTTGTAATAGAAATGCCTTTCGTAGTCGATAAAATTCTAAATTATATTGAGGGTATTCTCAAAAGTAAAGCAGTAAAAAAGTTACTTCATCAAGAAGTAGAGCAAGCCCCCCTGTCCGGGCATACATTCCCCTTTTCAAAGTAAACTCTCTTAGGAAGTTCTGTTCGTAGAGCAGTATAGTAAGGGTTTTACTAGCTACACAAGAAATACGGATTCAACTAAAACTCTAATGCCCCTTTGCTTTTTAGGAAAGACTAAAGTCAAAACGCTTGACTTTACCGAATTTTTTCGAACACTCTGATATAAATAGTTAGAGATTTCTATGCCATATTGTATTGATCTATCTTTTACTAGGGAATTTCTTAATGAATAGGGTTTCCCTACTTCAAGTCTTGCTTTATAGGAAGTAAACCTTAGCTGTGTGGGTATTAGCAGTATTGCGGATTTAAAGTAGAAGTAGAATTTGTTAAATCAGAGTCCCCTTGAAATATTCTAAACTTTTGTAAAAGGTTGCTTTTCGTGGAAGAAAACAGGCCCGCTCTTTTTATTTATGAGTTTATTAATGAGGTTAATGTCTCCTATCGAAAAAGAATTGTTAGGTAGAAAGTCGTTTGGTTTACACTTTGGAGCAAGTCAAAGAAAAATTTTTTTAAAGGGAACAGGTCGATAAGATATAGTACAGTAGAAAGTATAGCTCTCAAGAAATATGTAAAAAAATAGAAAGACATTTTTACACGAGAACCCACTTTAAAGGCACCCGGGATTTCGGGCAGGTAATAAGAAAGGGGTTTGACTTTTCGGACTTTAGTAGGTTCTAAACAAGGCAAGGACTTCATTTAAAGAAAAGAGCTTTTCAACACGGAATTTCATCCGACTTTATCTAAGCTATCCCATAGTATAGCAACTTACAAATCCTATTGAAGAGAAATCTACCTCTTACAAAGAAGAAGACTTTTTCAACTTATGCCTATTAGTCTCGCGTGCGTTTCTTGGAAAACACTCTATATATCCGGTATCTGAAAATTCTGTATCATCTCAAAATAGAGTCAAGTGGAAATCACATGGTTTACGCATTTCATATTTGTGAGACAAAATCCCGGAAACAAAGGCAACCCCTTTAACTTTCGTTTTCTAGTTTCCCTTATATATTACGTACCAAACCCTTGTTATTGATTAGCCTTTTAGCCCTCAGTTGAGACTTTAGCCGGAAATCAAAATTCAATAGATTAAAGAAGCTTCGTGCGTTAGATACGTAGGTCCTAATCCCAAACTTCTAAGACTGAGAAAGCTATCTTTTCCTTTTTTAGAAAATCCCTCCCTGTAGTGACATAAGTAGTACCTTAGAGATATTTGCAATACGTTACTCTTACCGACTGAAGGTAATGCGTAGTATTAGTAGTAATTATAGATAAAACATAGATACACTATGAAACCAGCTTCTACTTCTGATTCTTATGACCTGGCTTACTTGCTTTACTTGTTTGCTTTTTATTTATGTTCCCTGGCCTAGATTTGTTGACTTATCAAGTTTCTTAACTGACTTAGCTTTACCTGTTTTATGGGCTATACTTCTTTTAGCAGCAGGAGCAGGAAGAGTAGTAAGAGCTATAGAGAAACTCTTCTAACTTTTGGGAGCTTCTTATTAAGGTACGGGCTATTGTCTTTGTGTTACCTGTAGCTTATTGAGTATTTTTGTCATTTTTTTAGTCTTATATGTTTTATGTATTAGTGTTACTTATCTATATAGGTAGTAATACAAATATAATACAGTATACGCTAGTTGTATAGATAGTCTTAATAGATAATCAGGTAAGGTATATTATATTAGTCATAGTACTTTATGGAGGATACAAACTTAGTAGTATAGAATAATGATAGTGTTTGTGCTCCCGACTGACACGAAGGAGGTAAACTATGTAGTATTTAGAATATGTATGCACGCTTTATAACACCCATCTACCCTAGACTTTCTCCTTTCTTTTTTCTTTACGAGCTACCTACTCCTTTGACTTACTTGCTTTTTTTATTCTTTGTTACTTGTTGTTTAGCTATAGAGCTACACCCTGTATCTTCATAGCTTTAGTAGAAGGGGGGGCAAGAGGAACCATATTCATTACTTAACGAATACTATACTATAAAGAACTTTACAATAGCTACAATAAATAATAGAATAATTACAGGCAACAAGAAGACAGGTAGAATCTCACTTAGTCTAGCTACAAAGATTAAGAAAGATGGAAGAGTCTTTCTAAGACTTAGAGAGGTATAGCAAGGATAGAGGTAGCTCATAAACAAAGTGGTAAATCAAGAAGTCAGTTAAGCCTAAGTCAATAGAAAAGGAGTAAGCATAAGCTGTTGGTGGGTATTATAAAGTAAGTAGGTATATTCTTTAAACTATTATACATTAACCTTCTGCGGTCCCCTTAGTCGGTAGGAAGTATGTATAAGGATAACCTTTCCTTCTATTAAGTTGTTTTAAGTTCTAAGTTCGGTTGGACAATTTTCTAAACTTTGGGACTTTTTCAAAGCACCTTTAGGGCTTAGTTTCACTGCAGAGAAAGTAAAGTTTTCATAAAAAATTCACAATTGGTAGATTCATGACCCCTTTTTTTCAAAAATTCTATTTGTATTGACTCCGCTATTATTCTAATTACCTTGTTAAGTCAAGCTTTCCTTAAGTTTTAAGAGAGCTGCCGCTAAAAAAAAAAGAAGCAAAAAAACTCTATACTTAAGCAATCTCTTTCTCTTAAATTTAACTAAGACTTTAATAGCCTCGAAGCGCCCCTCTGCTAGATAAAACAGGAGCCTTCTTGTCTAGTGTCTAGAAAACAGGTTGTCCTGGAGAGCTAAAAGTTTTCCGCTTGTGGTAGAGTAAGAAAATTCCGGGGGTTTACTGATAAATAGGGCTTCTTTTTTTTTATAGGGTCGCACCTTATTCTCAAGGCTGTTATAAAATCCTTAGCCTTCCTACCTAAATAGCCTATAGCTTATTCATTAACTAAAAAGGGGTCTCTTCGAAATCTCTATCTTTGGCAACGCCCTTAAGTAGCAGTTGAAGCAAAATAATTCCGGGACTAATATTATAAGAGCGAAATTCCTAGTATATATACTTAAAAAATCTCAGGGGGTCTAAAAAATATATGAGTAACCCCTTTCCAAGCTATAGATAAAGATAACGAGAAAGCTTTTCGCTTTTATTCCTAAACCTAAAAAGGGGGCTCCGTAATTCTAGAGAGTGCAACTCCGAATCTGGCATTAAACTAAAACGACCCAAATTCTACAATGCTGCCCCAAAAGGAGCTGCTTAGTATAGGATATAATTTGGCGAACTAAGCCGAAGACTAAAGTATGCCCGGGAGTCCTACTATGTCGAGTCACTTTCTTAGCTGCCCTAACAAGACTTTAGGGATGCTTTATAAAAAAGGGGGAAACAAAAAAGCGCGCCTCTCCGGAACTAAAAGTCCCCTGAGATATCTTATATCTTGGTTTTAATATAAAAGAAACCCCTGAATATCTCCTTTGTCTAAAATTTCTTAGTACTTTCCAAAGGAATAGGGCTAAATACCGGGTACGCCCTCTCTACTTGTATATTATCCAGACCCGGCTTAATTTGCCTAGATGAAAAGCTTAGTTATAGCCATTTTTCTAAATAACACAGGTTCAAGTCACGTAATATCTTCAAAAAAGCATTTCCCTTTTTAGCTTATCTAGTATCTAATTCTTGGGTTTGACACTTAGAGTTTACAAGTATTCCTCTAAAAGAGTTGTACCAACCTACATCTACAACCCAAAGAATATAATGTAAGAAAATCTAAATCTTTAAGAAGTAAAACAGAGGCTCGTAAAGATTAAAGAATGACTAAAAAGCCCTAATTTAAAGAATACTTTGTTAATACATCATAGTACGTCTTAGATTCAAAAAGTACCCCTACCCAGGAAAGCTTCTCCGGTCTATACTCCCCCCTAATAGCTGGGTTCTCTAACGGGGTATTTTTAATCACTTAGATAGAAAGAAAAACTCAATTCTTCTATAACCTATAGACCCTATAGCCAATAGGGATTGACTTGCGATCCTCGTATTAAAATGAAATCAGAAGGTAATGCAATTAATTAAGAAGAATGCCAAAGTTTCTGTCTATGATACCGTTTATACTAAAAGCCCTATTTCCCTCATTAAACATAAAGATCTCCTTTGAAGACTCGCTATAAAGACTGACTCATTTCAAGTCTTGCTTGTTAGTTAAAGTTTTTGTTCAATTCACAATATATCTAACTTAGGAATCTAGTAGTTTATCTTTGTTGTTACGAACCCGCGTAATTTCTTACTTCTTATAAAACATAAAAAGAGATTTGGGATTTTTATAGCTAACAAATTAAGCAGAGGAGTGTTTACTTTAATAAAAAGTATTGGAACTCTTTTAGTTTAGAGGTTGTTTTCTTAGAGGGAGGGGTTCCTCTTGAATAATAATGATAAAGTGTTACCTGTCTTCACAAGTAAGTGCTGGAAAAGTAGAATCTATTATAGGGACCCTCTAAAAATGCCAGTTAAGTAGTAGGCAGGAAATGTATTTCAAAAAGCCTTTCATTTTAAACTACTATTAAGATTAAAAGTCTATGTACTGCAAACAAGCCGAGTAAAGTAAACATTAAGGCACCTCTTTGTCTACAATTCAGAATAGCTTTCGGATTTAACCCAGTTTACATATTATTCTTAATCTGGATTCGGCTTAAAAGGGTCTCCTTATTCGATATAAATAAAGTGTACTACTAGTGCAGATTTGACTTTTATGACAGGATTTGGCCCTTGGCAAAAAAAAAACTTTATTAGCCTCTAGCTGACTGAGTGCTCTCACTATCAATATTCCTACGCTTCTACTAATCCGGTAAATCAAGAAAATCACTTTGAATCATTACCAGCCACTGGCTACTAATTACTATAGTACTCAAATGAAAAGTCCTTGTACATTCTATTTGCGAATATAACACTTGCTTTTTATGCTAAATTTTCTTTTCAATTCCGCAAGAATAACTATTAGCTATTTTACAGACAGGGGCGCCACTCTAGTTTTTTGCTCCGTTCTTGGTTTTGAATAAAAGGGTTTTAGAAGAAAGCTTTTGTGAAATTATATGGGAGTCAACTAAGTATATGGATTCTATAAGGTATAAAATTATATAGGAAGATTTTTTTGTCTACTTACAATTTAGGCCATACAGGTATATTATCTATTAAACTACCTATAGTCAGGTGATACAAAGTACTTATCTTGCTAGGAAGATAGGGGGCCCTCTTATTTAAAAGAAAAATAGGATTGAATTATTCAGGGGTTTGACTTTTGAAAAGGGTCGGGCAATTCCACAATGTATATAAATTAACGACTCCTTTTTGTATTAGAAAAGTATCCTGAAAGAGCTTCTCTTTATGCTATGCAGCTTTAAAATCCCTCCTAGTAAAACATACCTTGTATAGTTTACCCATATTATTTTCAAAAATGTACACACTTAAAAAAAATTCAGGAATATTTATCGCAAGTCTTTATTTCAATTTTTATAGTATTGGAGACAACGCCTGAAACAAAGAAGAATATACGGCTATCCCCTTTTTTTCTTGACGAGGATAGAGTGCTTTTGCTTGGCAGGTTCCCGACCTTTCTCTTGAGATATTGAGCTGTGCTGTAGAGTTATTTAACTAAACTAAAAGTAGGAATTCTGAATCTCCTTTTCATAACCCGCGGGATTCCCTTTTATTAATTGAAATAGGCCCATATTCTATATAAAATATAAAAAAACTCCGGATCCTGGCCTGAAAGGGGCCTATAAATTTTCATAGGTATAGCAAACCTCATATTAAAAGCATATTTATTTTAAGGATATTTCTGTGGAAGCCTTATACTACACTTCCGCGAAGAAAAACCTCTCTCTACCTTAGTTAACACTCAGCAAATGTAGGCAAACTCGAAAGTCTAGGGCTAAATTTTGTACCCAAATTCCCGATAAGCCCAGATATATGACGTAATATCTCCTCTATCAAACTAACTTGACAAGTAAAGTTAGGGCCATACTAGGAACAAAGATAATTTCTTTTTTATACTTTACGTGCAATTGTTCTTTTAACTACAGTTTTATACCTACAAAATATTCACTTCTGAGGAACCTAACTCTTGAGTACTTATCTCGTGAAAAGTAACAAATCTCCTTTTTCAAGAAAATATAGACTGCAAAATATACTTAAAAAAAGCCGGCTCCGTATTAAATCTTATACTAAACAAGAGCAGACCCGGACAAATTTAGAGAATCTATGTTAGATAAAACAAGTAAATAAAGTAAAAAGGGATTTTTAGGGGGGCCATAACTAGACTAAAGCTGACTTTGGAGAAGGCTGATGCATGATTAAGATTTAAC
>JAYMTL010000140.1:0-49786 GCA_036897445.1 Pelargonium tetragonum | reverse complement strand
GAGTACTTTCCTTCCTATTTATCTGTAGTTGTTGACAACCAGTATGGATTTTAAGAGTCATAAAAGTCTTTGTATTGTCTAAATTAGGTCTTCGCACAGTAATACCTAATCTCCGCCGGGGCAGTTTCCATTAAACAGGAATGAGATCTATAGTCTATACAAGAAGCTTATATTTATTATACAAAGGCATTCAGAGGAGAAGACACTTCCTTATTCTTTAATGTCCTGAATAATACTAGAAATTTATAGATAGCACTAGCGTTTAGAAGTAAGGCAAGATATACTAAGCCGTTTAAGAAAAAAGAGTGTGATCAAACATAATAGGGCGCCTCCCGACCCGCCTAAAGAAAAGAAGGGATTGGTCTAGCTCTGAAAAGCGTTTCACTAACTAACATAAAAAATTCTATTCAAAAGCGCCCCCTCCTATAAAATAAGGAGCCCTTGGTGTGTAATAAATAAAGTGCTTTCAACCAGTTTCATTATCCTTAGATATGTGATTCTTGCTTACCAAGGATCCGCTTCTTATTCTTATAAAGTCTCTTTCTTGTATTGGCAAGCTATAAAAGGATTTACTTAATTACTCCTCTAACCTTGCACCTAAATATTCTTAGCAAAGTCAGGAAAAGAACTCACCCTTTATAGTAGAAGGAAAGTAGGACTCGTGAAAGTTGTCAATCGAGAATTTTTTACTGGATTGTGAAATCGCTATATGCAGTGGAACTTGTATCCTAGGGGTACATGTACACTAACAAATTTAACTAAACATAAGTGAAAACTACTGGATCTAGGAAGGAAGAGCGGTCCTTAAAAATACCCAGACGAAAGACTTCGGCCATAAGGTGTAACTAGGAAAAGTAGCTATCTCTTTTTTTAAGGAATCCTGTTTACAGAAAATTTAGAAAGAGAAGTTCGGTAAAACTTTAGTAGCCTTAATCCTCTAGTGTAAAGTTTTTTTAAAAACTGGAATTCCTTGTGGATCCAAAGAGCAGGAGCAAGAATATGGGAGTTGTAATAATCCGGATAACTTTTTTGCGGAGAAAAGTCCCTTGTTAAGATAAGAAAGAGCACATAAAATCCCTTAACGAGGAGAAGAAAGGGCGTCGGGAGCCATGCAAAGGAAACTCAGGCTTGCTAATACGCAGTCTAATTTAGGGGCTTTTTGAGACTATACAAATAACAGAAATAAGACTCCTGATGAATTCAAAGGGGTGTCAAATCAAGGCACCCCTGTACAGTTTGACTTCTCTCTTACTTAGCCGGGATCCTTATAAAGAAAATTAGATGCAGGAGTTCTAGTAGTATAGTATAAGGTATAAAATCCAGTTTTAATTCTGGGTAACACCGGGATATTGTACACCTCTCAGGGTTGATTATTACCTAACAGGTTCTAGTAAATTAAAGTCCAAGGATTCCTATAATTACAAAGCTCACTAGGGTTTTCTGTAAATTTCATTCAGGATTCTTTTTTCTAAGTTTTTAAGGGATAAACTGCTGCCTAAGAATAGTGTTGTGCAGCTGTCCTAAGCAAATCTTAACGCAAGAGTTGAAGACTACTAATAAAAAGGTATCGAGTACAAGCCTGGTTGTTTAAGAAAGATAGAGCTGAAAGTCTAATTAGAAGAAGTTTATAGGAATTACAATCAAGAGGATCCTGATAGAGAGTCTTTTAGCTTTTAAGAGAAGATAGGTTTATGCATAAGGAAGTAGGTATAAGGAAAGCAAGTACAGGAGTAAGTAGGATTTTCCTCGAGGGGCTAACGGGCCTCTGTATGAGATATGGCAAAAGTTTCCTTTTATGCTGGGATTTACCTGTATTCGGAGTTTACTATAAAGGGGCTGCCTTATGTATTGCTAGACGAAAACACTTATAACCAATCACCGACCAATCGCATTGCACGAGAAGCTTTCAGACAGTAACTTTGACCGCCTCCCTCAGTTAATTTCCCTTCTTAGTCTTCCCAAAGTGGATTGTAACCTATGGCATTTCTTATCAAATTGCTTCGCTCTACTACTCTTCTTGCAATTCCTCCGAATAAGATTTTTTTACTACACGGGCGCTGTCTAGGCGTTAGAATTTGCAAATTTTCTATCTAAGTTTGCGCCTTATAAATCCTAAATCTTAATGCACAGGTTGTAATCTACGCGTAAGACTTGATTCTATCGGGCTCCTTTTTCTAATGTACTTGATATCGCGTATAGGTTATGGGTTGTTAATTACACAAGAATAATTGAATAGAAATTAGCATATACCATAGACTGGGAGTAAGTTCTGTAACACTCTTTTGTAAGTAGTAGGGCCCTCTTTGTTTATGCAATTTCCCAAGGATCTTGAGTTGAGGAGATGCCTTTAAGTATTTATGTATGATATTAAGATTAGTTAAGTAAGAGGATTACTAACTGTCTATTCAGAAACGGATATCTTTTATAAAATAAAAAAACTTAAGCTAAATGGCTAGCTTTTTTAGAACTTCCGGGGAAAGGATTCTCGACTTCAACCCGTTTGTAAATCTTTTCTGAAGCTTCTCTTATTTGTACTCGAAAACCAGGTAAAACAGGAACACAGGAGTTCTAATCCCCTCTTCAAAATACCTTATTTCTTACTCTTATGCCGAGCTATACTCTTAGCTTTCCTGCCCTTTATTTAAGGCCTGTACAACTTGAAATCCTTAAAAGGAAGGCTTTCTATATAACTATTTCTTGTAAAACAATTTTCTTTGAAGCTTTTTATAGCCAACAAACACTTAAGGCTACCCTATAGACACGGGACGACTATTCTAAACGGGCTTGTACCCCGTAAATAGGATTTCTTAATGACTGCAACCCAAAGATCAGGATAAACTGCCGGGTCCTCCATAACTTCGGTAATATTTCTCCACTCTTGATAAAACTAAAATTATAAATAATATACACTAAGCTTTAAGGCATACGCCTGCTCGGATTAAAGCGAAAGAGGATTAATACCTTCATATAACTAAAGGTATTAAATTAATAAGAAACATTTTTAGCGGGTAATAAGCAAAAGTTCTAGGATGAGAGACCGAAGATTGAGCAAAAATTTAGGTACCGAAATAGTACTTGTTTGTACAAGGGCCCTCTCTAAAATTTAACAACACACACCACTATATCTTAAGGGGCTACTACCCTTTTGACAGTACATGCCAGCTCCCTTTAAGATCTAAGTGTACATTCTATAACTATTTTTACAAGGCAAGGTTAAGGCATAACAGCAGGAAAACAGAATTCTATCTTACTTTCTTGCTATATTACCTGTTATGAAATTACGAAATCAGTAACTGGAATAAAGTCCAGTAAAAAGAAAGGCGATAAGGAAGACAACTTCTTAGTTTTGTTTTTATTCCCTTAACTTCTAACAAAGGCGGTCCTAGGAGCTTCTATATATGCGCGAAATACTTTAGCACTAGAAAAATAGCCTATTGTTTTTAGTAGTTTACTAAGGGTTTTATATTACTTATTTTTCCTGCACAACTGAATAAAAGAAGTCATAAGATACTAGGCAGTTACAAGCCCGAGTTATTTAAGCCCAGGGAGCTCGCCTAGGCAAGAGAGAACACCGGTCAGTGCTACGCCTTCCCCCCTTTAAAACCTCTAAAAGCTCTATTGTGTATTTAGTAAGCGCTCCTGGGGATCCACTTTACAACCCTAGGTTTCATTTTGTTTCTAATTCTAATTTTTGAAGAGCTTCTTTAAGTAAAGAGACTCTTCATTTTATTTAGCTACGGGTTCTCGCAAGGGGCCCTAATAACGTCAAGCTGTTAGAGTTCTCTTTTTTAGGTATTCCTTTAAGATCCTCCTAGAGAAAAAATTCATAAATTATTAAGTTATAGGATTTTGTTATACATTTAATGAGACCCTTGTCTTGCTTGTAAGAAATAGGTTTAAAACTAAACCCCTTTTGTATGCACCCGCTATAAGTATAAGGCTTCGTTATCTAATAGACTTTAACCGCAGTTCCTTAACGCATTCGGCAAACCCAAAACCTCTCTATTTGTGCCCCTACTTGTTAAAAGACCCTAATAAGCGTTACTCTCTACCTCCAGGAATCGCTTTATAAACTCCGCCTAACTATATAAGTTAATAAAAAGGGAAATCTGTAGCAACTATATAAGGCCTCTACTTACTGACTGAAAAATCTAACCTTAATTAAATTAACCACTCCGGGTATCTCACCGGAATTGAAAAGTATTTTAACAGCCTTTTCCGTGCATGAAAAACTGGGAGCATATAAATTTTTAATAGGGTTTGTCAAGCTTGGGCTAACTAAGATGAAGTGCTAGGGTTTCCTTCGTCAAAAAGCCCCTTATTTTAAGCGAACCACAAATTGGAGTACAGACCTATCTTCGACTGTGGCCTCTTGTACAGTACGGGAATTTTTTAGGCCCTTTAGGAGCTCGGTTTCCATACGGCAAATTTGGACTTCTTTCATAGATCATAAGGGCGTAGTTTATTAGCTAATCTCATATAAAATATAAAAATAGAATGATATTTTCCTTACTTTTAGTAGACGCAAGGACTCTCCTAACCTAATTGTAGAGACCCAAACTTCGTGTAAAGTAAATTAGGAGTGTATAGATAAAGAAAGGGACTTAACTTCCAACGAGGATCTCTTAAAAATAAGAAAGAAATTAGCTTTGTAACAAAAGAGGGCCTGCAAAGGAACCCAGTCAGCTTGTATAAATATAACAGGATTGCTTAGGTGAGATACAACGGGCCTTAAAGAAGGGGTTTTTACACTAAAACAAGGGGTAAAGTTTAGATAAAAATTTAGAGACTCCTATATTATCTTTCTGTTTCTTAAATATTAAATCGCGGAAAGACTGAGGAATCCGGCTGGACTAAACGGAGCTACTATAATAAAATAAAGGTAGCCGATAAAGATTCAATCAAGAATTGGTACTACAGCTATACTTCTACTTAAAGCAAAAGAAGTTAAGTAATGGGTAATCCAAGTTTCTATCTAAAATCAACCGACCTCGCAGTATCAATCTTTACAATCCTATTGGTTTTTAATGTAAAATCCAGTCTTAAAAAAGCGAGCAAATAGTTGCCAAGAGCACCCCGGATTTCCCTCTAGAGGGGCCTCCTCGGTATAGCCATAACACTTTAGTCTTAATACTATGTTTCAGGCGAAAGTCTTATGCAGTTAATCCTAGCAAAAGCAAAAGTGTCTATATTTTTGTTCATGTTCTTATCGTACCGGCCTGGGGAGAGTCCATAAAAGCGAAATTCTAGAATCATATAAACCTGTTAGTACAGCCTACTTTTTATCAAGTCGAGTCGGTAAATCTAAAGTATGAGGATTTCTTAATTTTTGTCTGGTCACCTAAATTGCTTTTTTATATCTTAACTTTGCAGCGTAAGTGACTCCGCTAACTAGTATATCGGAAAAGCTCTCTGCTTATCTTCATGGCTTGCGAAAAATTTCATTTTAAAAGGGATCCTCGAAAACTCTTTGCCTTCTATTTCTATGCTTTAGTTTTTCAAAGCAAAAGGGACAATAAACCCCAGAACATAATACTATAGTAAAAAGTCAAAAGTCTAGCTTCCCGAACTGCGGGTCTTCACTGTCTATTGGATTTCTCAACTTTGGTTAACCTTCGAGTTTTATATCAGTGAATGCAGGCTCAGGGGGCCCTTTGAGGAACGAAGTAAGGTAAAATTCAAGATAATTTATAGGTATGGCAGGGAAGCCCCTCTAAATTTTTAGATGCTTTCGGCTACGTTAGGGCTCGTACTGGTAAATGCAAGGATTTTCTTGTAGTGAAGTTTCCTGGTAAATACTGGCTACTACTGAAAACCATATACTATGAGAATACTACACCATAAAAGAGGTCACTTTCTCGTAAACAGTAATTTACTTTACCTGTATATATAATGATATACCCTTTCTTTTTAAAAATGCAATTTCTTAATTTCTTAACGGCGAGGGGTTTATACCAAGAAGACTAAAGATATTTTGGCTTTAAGAAGGGAAGGAAGTCAAACTTAGCTGGATTAAAGCTTCCTTTGTTTGTATTTTGCCCCACAAGTCCTATATACTCTATAAAAAACACTTCTATATCCCCTCTTACTATAGGGTCTTGCCTTTGTTTTAAACTTCCAAAACTAAAAGGGAATTATCTTGAAAGTAATGCCTGCCATGTTTATATTCTTGCCTAAGGGCTTTCTATTTTCATATAGGGTTGCGTATTGAACTAGACCCCTATACAAAGCTTGGTAAATTGCATCTTGTACTTTACTAGAACAAAAATCCTGTTAGTACAGTCTATACTAAAGCGCTCAATATTCTATGAATTTCTATCAACTACTATATTAAGTTAAGGGACCTGAAAAGAAGAAATTCTTACTTAACGGGATTCAATCCTTTACTCTTTTCTTTTTGTTTTTATTTTATCAGCAAAACTCAGTAAAAAAAATCCTTTGACTCATAGCATGCTTTCAATCTACAGCTTTTATAGGATACCGCAAAGCCTGCGAATTGGGTTTGGGTTGGCACTGCTATTCTGACTAAAAACAATACTAAATGAAGTCTGGTATAAGGATATCATAAGAGGAAGCTACGCTAAAACGTTAAAAATTCCTTGTTTTTAGTATTTATTAGAAATAAGTAAGATGTTGTCAAAGAATTTGTAAGGCCGCGTGGTAAAGCTCATATCTTTTCTCCAAGGCAGTTGGTTTCATTTCTTAAATATTCCTGAAGAGAAACCTTTTCATTTCTTTAGAACCCTTTTAAGATATAAAAAACCCTACTACGTTACCGAAGCTAGGGGTATTCCGCAAAAATACGTATTGTACTTATAGGTATCACTTGACTTCCTCTTTCATACTCTTTTTCTTTTCAAAAGCTTCCTTTTTTTATAGAGCTTCCTCGTAATCAACTTTTTGCGTTAAGCTTACTGCACTTGACTTTGGTTTATGCCTGTTAATGGATTTCGAAAAGCGTTTTGAGGAAATCCCTGACAATAGGATATCATTTATAATATAAAAACTTTTATAGCCGGCCTCTTAATTATAAGTTAAACGTCGCTTTAGGGACTGTTGAGAAAACACCTGTTGTAAACTTACTTATTTGAAGCTCCACCCAGGGGTTTGGGATGCCTTTTTTTACGGATGCTGCTAGCTGAGGTCCTTTTTTCTATTCTACTAAAAACAACGTAACAGACGACGCTCACAAGTGCGAAAAACTTAATTTGTAAGCCGTGCTTGGTCTAGTCCCAAAACGCTAAATTAATTTAGGTTCTTAGTAAAGAAAAATCCTGTGTATAAAAAGAGGTGCCTGTAAAGGTCAGCAGTTAATATGAGATTATATATCCCAAGAATTTACGGGTACTCGCAGCCCATTTTGGGATATTCAAACCTGTGCTTTATGCACCTAAAGCTACACAATATTAATAGGGTTTTATCGAGTTTTTCACCAATAGGTAAGTTGTTAAAGGGTCCTGCCTAAGTTACGTTCTTTCACGGAACGCTCTATAATAAAAGAAACTTCGTGGGATACCTTATCTCTACTATATTTTACCCCTAAGGCCTTATCTTTATTTATTCAAAAAGCAATTCCATCTAAGCGATTTCCTTTGAATTTCCCCTTTTTCGGTAAGAAATTTCTTTGACTTGATTAATTCCCTAGAGAGTTTTTATCTATTACTACAAATACCTTGTACGAGATTCCTTTAGTCTAAATTGTTTACTACTGCTTATTCTTGGCTTTTTGAAGGAGGTAATTCCCATAGTTGGGTGGCTATCTAAGCAATAAATAAAAGTATATGTTTTTGTAGAGAGTAGTACATATGCAAGTTTCTCGACAAGCTGTTCTTTATAGTAATTTCAACTTCGTTACCTTTGTTAAATCCTTTTCCAGAAAAAGAATTGGGCGCAAACTAAGTTTTATACATTTATACGTGGCGAGACTGTTTACCCTTTTGGTTACTCTAAATCTTTCCTAGCCCGGCGGCTTATCACTCTTTGTTGGAAAGCTACTGATCCCAGCTTCGAAGTGCATATTTACGGTGGTTTTTTTCTTTCCCTTATAAGAGGCCAAGGTCTTTCATTTCGTATTAAAGTAAAGACCCACCAAAAATAACAAGGACTTGGGAATATTTTATACACTCCCAGTACAAGGCCTACTTTTGACTAAAAAGTAAGGTTTCTTATAAAATTCGGCATCTTAAAAAGTACTTAATGCAGTTGGATTCCCAATAATGATACTCATTTAATAAAAAGAATAAAGATGTTAGGAATACAATAGCTACAGGTTAGAAATCGGCTATCAAGACTTATTATAAAATACAGAAGAGAGGTCTTCTAAGTAAACAGGCTGGTATGGAAAAGCAAGGTACAGAAAGAAATAAGATATTACAAAAAAAGGGTACTAAGAGCAAGGCTTTTAAGTTAAGTAAGAGGAGTATAGCTACAGTTATAGCTAAGAGGTAGTACAAAGACTCAAAGTCGCAGGTAATACGAAGAGAAAAGGAGTGAGAGGGTAGGTATCCATACAGAGTAACCCTGCAGTTCCTAAAGGTTTACAGAATAAAAAGATAGTTTTGAGAAAGGTCATCCTTGAGGAATATGAATTCTTCTTTTTAAGTAAATACTAAGCTAAACTTGCTAAACTTCTTGTGCATAAAGCATAAACTTAACTCTGGAAGCAGACTCGAATCGACTTTGGTTCCAACTGACAAATTACCGGAGATGCAAACCTGCTTAAAATAGTCAGCAAATAAAAGATTTATGACACTTGATTTTAGATTCGTAAGCGTTTGACTAAGTATTAAGTACTGTGTAAAGAGCAACTCTTACAATGATTAGAGATCCCGTTAAAACTATCTATACCTTATACCTAAAAACCAATTGTTTCGACTTAAACACCCAGGGCTAGACCTTATAAGATATCTAGGATTATAAAACTCTTCTAAGAACCCTATTCCATTGCTTAGTTAGGTTAGATTTTCAACTGAATCCCTTTTAATTCTTTGTTACTTATTCCTACTTTACAAAAACACAAAACAGAAATATAAGAAACCCCTACTTCTATAGCTTTTGTAGTTATAAATTTCCCTACAATTCTAATTCGATTTTAGTTCTAAAATTCCTGGCGAATAGAGTGTCTGGATTACCCTCCTAAAAAACACACCAACTTCTTACTGACTTCTGTACAAAACCATGTTTCATATGCCTACCTAGACTCTGTATCATATCCTTTCATACTATTTGCTTATGAGCTATACTCTTCTCTTATTAAGAGCTATACGTATCCCAGCTGTACCTGCCTTCTTAGTCTTAGCAGTACTACTCTTATAGGAATTTCCCTGTCTTCATAGCTGTAACTTTTCTTTCTTTAGTTATTTCCCTGCGATCTTGAGCCAAAAAAGACTAGGATATACAAAAAAAGGAGCTTAGTGGGGTTTTAGTCCAAAGCACTCTTAGCTTGTAATATAACTATAGACTGACTATAGAAATGTCCTGTCATTTAGTTTGTATTGCAGATTCTGAAAGTAACGGATTTTCTTTTTAGAAAGTGTTAATAAATATAGATGGGTGCCTTTTTAGCTATGAATAAAAAGTAGTTTTCTCATTTTCTTACACCTACAAGAGATAACATAATATAGGAGTTTAAATTCCTTGTTTAAGAGCTTAAGAAGTCTCTAAATCTAAATTGATTTTATTCTTTATTATAGGGAGTAAATGCATCACAAATAGAATACAAGGGCTTGGAAGCGCTTTCTTTTACCTATACTAGGCATAAAACTTCATACTTTTGACTCTGACTTGAGTTCCGACCTAAGCTAGTTCAACTGTTCAAGATTAAGAAGTACTACCTGTGCAAGCCAAACAAAAAAGCCTACCCTTATTGAAAATCTCAGTTTCATGGAATCCTGTTTATTTTACTCTTTTCTTAACTCTGTTCAACATATACAACTCATACTAATGTGAAAAAAGGTGTCATAAATCCTTTATATCTTTTCCCGGTAAATGCGATCTCTTCTATAGAGTGTTTGGATACCCAATTAATTTATAACACCGGGCCCTCCTTTTAAGTTTTAAGAAAGCAATCTTAATATCATTCGGGTAATGTTTGTTAAGAATTTTATTAGATCCTAATTTACTTATCGAGTAAGTCCGGGGCAGAGGGGCTCTCTTTATATATATCAAGGTATACCTCATACTAAATTCCTTTTTTTTGTAGTAGTATAGAGCAATGCTCCAGAGTAAGGAAAGAATTAGTTTAGTGTTAAACCCTTTGTAATAAAAATAGAAGAAGTAGTTATTTTACACTAATAGGAATCCCTTAATTGCTCTGAGGTAACACTGAAAAACTAACTGAGTCCTTTTTAAGTCGAGAGCACTAGGGGTATCTTTACGTAATTTTAGGTTTTAATACCCCTATGCAATATAGAATCCTTTTTTTATCTATAAAATCCTGTTTATATTATTAAGTTTTTTTTAAAGGCACCGCTGCATATCCTTGCTATAAAAGTTAACATTTAGTTTTAAGTTCCAGTCTTTTGGCTTACTATCAAAACTAAACCAAAGAAATTTCACCTAAAATAAAAAGAGAAGTGGTGTGCCTGTGGTTTATATAAATACATTAAATTGCTCAGGCAAGGTATCCTACGACATTTTTAAATACAGAGTTTGACTTTGCGGGTTCTTGTAAATAGAATAGTCGATCTTATCTTTCTATCTTAAGGAAGACTAAAAGGACTTACATGAGTATAAGCTCAGTGTTTATATAACATAAGGGAATCCTTTGCTGCTAGGTACTTTTAAAATATTTTAGAGAGGTTTACCTATGGTGAAGGTAGAGAAATACTCAGACGGAAATAATTTATGGTTTTATGGCAAGGCATACTTAAAGTGGTTGCAGACTAATATACAAAAGAGGTAATGCAATTAAGAAACTATAAAAGCCGGTACTCCTTTTATTTTCAGAGAAGGGGGGGGGCTTAATAACGTAGAAACCTGGTAGTGGAAAATCCAGCTCTAAGTTAGGGTTCTCTTAAATTGCTGAAACTAGGGATCTGTAGAAGGAAATTGTCTTCTTTATAAAATTTACCTAAAAGGCGGGGTTTTCTCATTTGTGTTGTACCTATTGCTATAGCAGGGTCCTCCATAGATATTCCCAATTATTTAAGCTGCCGGGTACAGGTTTGCTAGGATACTCCCAAAAAGGGAAGCTCTTTTAACTTAATAACAGATTTTAGAAATCAACAAGTCGGTAATCTGCCAAAATTCTATGGAAAATTTGTTGAGTCTCCTCACTAAGAGGAAGGGTTTCTAATTTAAGAGAAATTTGAAAAGTTCATACTCTAACTTCATAGAATTGCTTGTGTTATTCAGTTACACTATTTATAAGATTAAACTTTCCAGGCATCATCTTTCCTTACAAAAGAATCCTGGTTATCCTGCGGGAACTTGCCAATCCTATACAGAGTCGGCCTATATAGATGCGAATTTTGTAAGATGACTCATTCAACAAAGTTAGCAGTGAGGATCCTTTGGCCAGTGCAAACTCTACTTTTGTTTTTTTTAATATAATCTCCCTTTCTATTCAAAGTCAAACCTTCCTAACAGTTTCAACTAGAGTTTCTTTTATATAATCTATCTTTTTTCTTCTATTCTCTACTGGTACTTTATAGGAACTTACACCACCAACAGCAAAAGCAGATTTTCACTTGAGTTCATTTACAGCAAATCCTTTACTCCTAAACAAGGATCTTTATTATCGAAAATTGGAAACTCTGTAAACAAGGGAACAAAACACTTAAGAAAACTCCTTACTTTATACTACATAAAGCTAGGGGTTAGCCAGAGTATACCTTTCAAAAGCTTGCGCGATGTTCTAAATTTTCGTTTTTATAAAGAATTGAACAGGGCTCCTTGCTTGAATCCTTTTTCATAAAGTTTTGACTAATATGATGTAAGGAGACCTCTCCTTTTGCCTTGAATTTGTTTGGGAAGATTCTCTTAAAGAGTAAGTTAAAATAAAAAAGAAGGGTAAGAATTTGAGTTGCATTTCTTTTTTTTTCAAGCCTGAGACGGCTGGTCTATTTAGTATAATATTAAGAGATATCCGTTGTATTTGCTTTGTCACACGCCTCTGATCCACAACTCTCAGTTGTACTCAAATTCCAATTCAGAATAGGTATGAGAAATACTAAACTTAAGAAAGCGATTCTATCTCTTTCTCGTATGTTCTATACATAGTCTAGTAAGTCTTCTTTAGGATTTACAAGGGCCCGGAATCCAAGACACGTTCTAGTGTAACTCTAGTTTTCTCATTTGAAAAGTACATCAAATTAATAGAAAAATCTCGTAGGTTAGAAAGATTTAGTAATTTAAGTTTTTTCTTAGGACATTTTACATTCAAGTATTTTATAGCCCTTATTTTTTACTGTACATATTACTAGAATTCCCTTTGGTAAGGCAGGCCCCGCTTTTTTAATCCTTACACAATTACAGTAAAAGGCAGCAACTAGATGAGTCTCAGTTATTAAAGCCCTTTAGAGTTTTTAAAGCATTGCATCTTCTCTAAGATAGAACCAAAACTCCGTCGGTAAATGAGCGGAAACCCCCCTTTCTTGGATTACTCATCAGATTCTAACTACTTCTTTAGCCGGAACTCTTTTTGTGAAACAGCTACCTCTATAAATTAAGTTCTTACCGGTCTACAACACTACTAGGATCTCCCCCTGCTTTAGTGTGAGAATTCTAGTATGTCGAAAGTGTTAACTATTTCGCGGACTACTACCCCAAATTTCCTAGTAAAGCCCTATCTTCCATTCCAATGTATTTAATATGTCTGCTTTTCAATCTATGAATTTCACTAGGCTTTATTTAATTCTGCTAGGAACTGACCGATCCGATATAGGGCTCCTTTTACAATCAACATCGTTTTTGGTTCTCCTTTACTCTTAGGGTCTGTAAGTTTCTATTTTTTTTTGTATAAAGAAAGTTTATCAAGACTAATCTAAATTCTAGAGATACTAGGAGGCCCCGAAAAGGGGGTAATGTGAATTTTTTTAGGGAGAATCCCGTGTAACATGTAATAACGATGCGTTAACTTTCCTTTTATTTACCTTATCTTATAAAAAAAAAAGAAAGCGCGGATTTCTTGTACTAATAATTAAGGGTCCCCCTTTTTGCTATGACACTTATGAGGTTTTTTTTACTGATTACTGGTATACATGGAACACTTGTTAGTAATACAGAGACAAAATAAACTTAGTATATAACCAGGGGTACAGTCCTGATCTATTAGCTTACCAAGACTTTTCCCGCAAAAGGGAGCTTTTTTAATAAAGGAAATCCTAGTTTTTAACTGGAAAAGGAAATTTCTCGGACTCTATTCCCGTAGTTACTGCACCTTAATTTTCTTTGTATTTATCAATATCAAAGCTTCTCTGCAGCAGGATTTGTATATTACAAGAATAATTTAGAACAATCCTTTTAACGCTACTCCGAAGTATCCCTGACTTTTTCATCATGGGTTGTTTTATTTTATAACGAAGCGTAAGTCAAAACTCCTATCTAAATTCCTAATATGATGGAATTACAAGCTACTATACTATTTATATTATAGCTCTAAAGCTTTTGGTCGCAATATATACAAATATTTATTGTAGTACAAACGAACATAGTATAACCTATAGCTAAAACCCAAAAAAGAAGCATGCGATTTCTGTTTAAATCTGTTTATGAGATGAGTCGTAATTAAAATCCAGATACCAAATACGAAAAAATTATAAGGTGGTTAGTCAAGAAACTTCCGCGAATTTCTTGTTTTCGTCAAGTTTAGGGAGATGTGAAAAGCATATCGATCGGTTGTTAAGAAGTTCTCTCTCTAGGATTAAACCTTCTATAGCGGTTTTAAAGTCTGACGAAAATATTGGTAAAAGTCACTTTTATATACATTGGAATGAAAGCCTAAAATTGCAACTTCGTTCTTTAACAGGTTTTTTGTTACTAATTTATGTTACAAGCAAGTAAGAGGGGTGTTCGAAAGAAACAGTAGAGTTTGTCAACTCCTATTGTAAAATTGATAAAGAAGCAAAAGGCGTCTTTATTCTTTATTATTGTATGGAAGCCGGGAACGGCGGAGACCCCTATATTAGCATAATTCAAAAGTGAAACAATAAAAGCTTAAATACCAACGGGTTTATTTTACTTAGGTTTTGCAGGTTGGGCTTTCCTCATGAAAATGAATACAAGGAGAAATAGAAAATAAGTTTCTAGAAAAGAAAATTTAGGCTTAAAAAGTTGCTAAATCATTTGCCAAAAAACTGGGAGTTAGACAAGCATAAACCCAAATGAATAAGGGTAACCCGAAGTCTTGGTTAATCTTTAAAATATTTTAGTTCATTATTTATTTAGACTTTTCTTGCGTTGTAGAATGTAGAATTAAGTTACCTATATAGAATACAAGTAACATACATAATTTTATATAGAAGCTAAAATGAACTTTCTACCCATCCGCATTTACCCATTTCAGTATAGATTTACTTAATTAAACAAGTTTTGAACGATACACCCCTTGAAGGATGTTATATAAAGATAGTTTTGTACTATTTTAAGGCCTTATACTACAAGCTCTATTCCTTATTCCTCTAGAAAACAAATAAGGGAAGTATGAAAGCTACATCCTAAGTTTTCATTTCTTTTAAAATCCCAATACGTTTACAAGCTCTCCTAAAACCTCGTTCTAGGATCTTTGTTTATTTATTATAGGTTAAATTTCTCTTTTTCAAATTTGAGTATTGTCCTTTTCTTAGTCACATAGGGGCGCCTAAGTAGCAACACTTTCCTTTTTTTACAACAGGGGCATTCACTTGCCTAAGCTAAATACACATAGAATAGAAGCTTCCCTGCTATCTAGAGTTCCTTTTTACAAATTGGGCATCCCTATTTTATATATAGATGTTCTACCGCCTGCATTCAATTCAAATAGTGATTTCCTATACTTTTATCCCTTAAGAAACGGGGTGGAGCTCTTCCCAGCTTACTAAGAAATATTAGGTGTGTGTCCTTGGATTTTTCACTAAATTTCATTTTTTGGGCTCTCCGTTTCTAGTAAACAAAAAGGCTAGACCTCTTCTATCTATTGCAAAATCAAAGTACAACCCGAAAATTTAACTCTTAAAGGGCTATTTCTTAATCTCACAGACAAGGAAAACCCGATTATACTAAGCTTCCCCTTTATTTATGGTTGGCTGGCTAATACCCCTCTAATATATTTTATCGCCTGGAGAAAAGAAAAACACGAGTTTTTTAATGTTAGGAACAGAGCAGAAAGTCTCTGAATTTAGCTATATTAATCCCGGTAAAGGCTCGCCCTATATAGGAGAAGAGGTACAGCGGTTAACCCCCTAAGGAATTCCGTACACGAGGGTAAGGGTTGGGACTTGAAAGAAGCTCTTGATAATTAAAAAGTATAAGGGCTCTTAATAGCAGGGCTCCGCAGTGCGAAAAAGTGCAGAGTTTCTGAAGAGGGAACGCTAAAGGAACTCATTATTCTTTGAGGTTAATTACTAGGAATTCAGCACCTAGCGCTTCTAAAATTAAATCTACCCAAGCTTTTAGGACTTCTTACGAAAGTTTTCTTACTTATTTATATATGGAATTGGGATACAAAAAGGGTTGTCGAATCAGTCTCTTAATCTCAGTATTATTCGAAATTTACATAAATATAGACCTACTCAACCATAGAGAATCTCCAAAAAAACAAGAGTTCTAACTTTATTAATTACAAAAAATTAGAAGGAAATGCTACAGTAAAAGAACCCTTAAGGGAACCCCCGTTAATATGTTGAGTAAAAAACCTTTATTTGTACAGTGTAGTCCTTATTTTCTTGTTAAAAGAGAAAGGGATCTCAGGTTTAGCTTGTGGAAAGTAAAGAGTCTTTCATACATAGTAGTGTTAGTACTTTTTCATTTAAAGTAAATAGGGGTCTCCTAGTGCCTTACCTGCCTGCAAGAACCGATAAACAGGGAGATAGAAAACTAAGAATTACATTGCGGCTCTATTTAGGAATCTAGTGTACAAAAGGAAATTCTCGATTGTAAGCGTCCTTATTTTTAGTCGGAACAAGTGTTCGTGAGAATTCTCGGTTTTAGGGCTTAGTATAGACTGTACTATTACTTTTCAAAAAGGGTCCGCATTTGGAATTTTTTAACTAAATAATATAAGGAACTTTTCTATAACTTTCTTTGTGTTGCAGACTAATAACTAGGAAGCGTCAGTGTGTTAAAAGGTAAAACCTACAGTTCTTCTACAGCAGCAGATAGGATTCCCCGGAAAACCTAGAAAAGGATTCCTATATTTCTCGTTCTAAACAGAAAAGTAAGGAAGACTTGGAACAACACTCAGTAAAGAGGAGAGGCATATAAAAGAATCGGAATAAGGAGACAAAAAATCTCAAACTTAAAGTAAATAAATTACTTTTTTCTGTAAAAACAGGTTTTTGCAAAAACCCTTAGCGATCAATTACGGCTCTAAGTCTCCGCAGACTCAAAATAGTTTGCACAAAAAGCTTTCCTCTGAAATTTTGAAATTAACTTGTTCGTCCAATTGCTTTGAAAAAGTACAAACCCTTTTGCCATTAGGAACTAGGTTCTGCTTATTACGAGGACCTAAAGATTTATCCTATATCTGATGAAATTTTTCTAATAATCTAGGTTGGGAACTACTAAATTTAATATATTATGCGCCCTTCTGTCCTACGTGATATTAACCAACTGGGGATTCCCCATCCTATTACTCTTTACCCCGAGCGCATTCGACTTGAACCTTTAAATTCTTTACCGTGGGAATTCCATCCCTTATTAATTCTGCTGCCATAAATCTGGGCTTATTTAACAAACAAAGTACTTCTTTTGATTTAATAACTACTTTATATTAAGCGATTCCGTATTTTCTTTATTTGTAATATAACCTCTTTTTTTATGTTTCGGGAATCTTTTTAAGTGTATGTTCACATATATAGGGTGCTGAGGGGCTGCCCACACGACTAATATCAGGTTATCTCTAGCTTACTAACAAGGCTATTGTAAAAAAGGGATTTATACAAAGGGACTCCTCTGGGTACATTGGTAAGTTAGTTTTTCACTTTTTATAGAGAGTCTAGGGTTCCTCCCAGTAAAAGTAGCTTTTAATGAGTCAGCGCTTTTGCATTTTTCTATTAGTACTCCTTTACTTGTTGTTAACAACGAGTTTCGAAGTCACGCACAGTCCCCCTATTTCCTTATTTATAGAACAGTAAAGATAAAATCCCGATTATTCCGGGTTCCCCCTTCCAATTGACAATTGTGGTTTAATCCACAGTTTTACAAGAGAAACTCATAGCGCAAAACAAGCTAGATGTCTTATAAAGTCCCTAATTCCTATTTCCTTACTTAACTCTCCAACCCTATCTTCAAAGTAAACTCCTCTTTAGATCATAGCTGAAAACCCGCTGCCCTAATATAGTAGCCTTGCATTTCTTTTATATACCCATATATGACAACAGAGCTATACCTTGTAATACGCATCTTAGAAGCCTTTATAGCCCTACTCTTCTTTGTCTTGAAAGCTAGGATGTTTTAGAATTTCATTAGACATGCACTACGACTCTCCAATAGGAATTGAGTCTTACTGATATAGCAGGAAGAGGTTGTTATATAAACCTTAAAATACACCTTTGCATACAAGATTTCTAATGATAAAAACCTCCTAATAGAATACCGGTCAATAAATATCCAAGAAAATTGCGGAATCTATAAAGTGAGTCCTAATTCATTTCAAATACCAGATTAAAAATGTCTAGTCAAGATCCTTCTGTGAATTTCTTAATTTGATACATTGAAACCTTTTTACAATTCCTGTAATCCCTACGGTTTCTACTCTTGCTCTTAAAGCTACAAACAATAAGACTTTATAGTATTATCCGCAGAGGGCCTTTCCACGTAAACTTATAGGTAGCTTTTTTGTTTAAAGTTATAGATATAAAAAGTTAACCCCGGATTTAAACCTTATGGGGCCTAATGTTTGTTATCTAATATTACGGACCTGAGTAGGAAATACCCAAAGTTTTCTATACTCTATACTTAGTGTCGCAAATATCTAACAAATAAGGAACTCTTTTGAATTGTAAAGTAGGCAAGGCTCCAAAAAAAGAGGGAGGGCTTGACTTACCTTAGTTTATAACCTTGCTCAGTGAAAACTCTATTTACTTTACTTACAAATTCCCTAATCAGGAATCCGGTTAGACTCTAACTACCTCGACCAAATTAGAGTCTAAATTAAGGGCTGCAGGATTTACGTTTTACTTTAGTTAGAAGACTCGAAACCTTCCCTTTATATTAGCATATTAGCCGAGAAAAAGTTGAAGCAATACTCCATTTATAGCTAGAATTAGCCTCCTTCGGATTCTTTTCTCTATTTATCCACAACTACGGGCATTCTCCTGAGAAGTACAAGACACTGTTAAAGGATTAAAAGCTTATCTTGGACTCTACGAGTAGAACTTTAACACAACGGGTACTCCTTAAAAAGTGAAACAAAAATTCATAGACCTATTACTTGTACAAAATTAGAGACCTAATAGACCCTCAGTAACCCGGGAAGTTTTAAGGAGGTACCGAAAGTATAATACTAGATTCGAACTCGCGACTTTTAGCGTATTCATTCTATGTTTTATCAGAGAAAAGGTCTTTTACTTTTTGAGAGCTATATCTCGCAATCCCTAGGGTTTCCTTCAAGTACTTTTGTGACAAATACATTTTATATACTTATTCTCACAAGGCCTGAAAACTAGATTAGAACCTTCATACACACACTAATTCTTTAATTCTTTGTTATGCCCCTAAATATAAATCGAATAAAATGACTTATATTGACTCTTTCAATAAGTAGCCCTTCCCCTCTTAAGAGCTCCTTATTGACAGGACTTGAACCTGCAACACAAGGCTTAAGGCTGCGTTGTTCTATCCAGCCTAACTTTATTCAAAAAGTGCTTCTAGGCTCATTGGCTAAAAGTACATTGAAGTTAGATACTACTAATGTTTCTAATTTTTAGTAAAACGAGCCCCAGTCTTGGCTAGGAGCTAAATGCGGGAGTAAGTTTGATTTTCCTTACTTGTTATATTACCCGTAGTTATAGTTTTTCTACTTAAATCTCTTGAAGTGAGATAATTCGTCTCGATACTGTAATTTAAAGAACCCTCACTGAGAATGGAAAACCTGTATCTAAGTATTGGCCAAAGGCGCTGTGCTGTACCGATTACACAGATTTATCAAAGTATTTAATTTAGCGAGCACCCATCCTCTATTCATAAACTATCTTGCTGCTTAGACTACTCCCCTGTTTTAGAGACTAACCAAGAATATTTGTATCAAGTCTATTTTGTTTGTAACTTACTAGTATTCCTATAGGTTCCACTACCCAGAGTCCACTTAGAGGCCTGTTGGATACGAGGTTTATAAAGTTCTGGTAAAAGGAGCCAATGTAATATAGTTGTTGTAAAAAAGTTTTTTTCTAGTGCTTATGGTCTTGGTGTATACACTTATGAGCCTTCATTGTAGTGAGCTAAGTTTTGAGTTTATCATTAAATACCGGGGCTGTTTCAAAAGCGGCTTCCCTTGTGGAGTTATGCGGAACCTGTAATAGTAACCCGGGTCAAACTTATCCGTTCCGTAATGGCTGAAAAACCGTGTGTTAATTCTTTCCTCCTTTTCGACAGATTTTTTTATAGACCTTGATAAAAACGAAGCCTAACTAGCAAAAAGAGAGTTGCAGAACTCTTGACATAGGTAAAGGAGAAGTAATAAATACCCTTAAAGGGGCTCCTTTTATATTGGGTTTTAAGAGGGGCCCCCTATATTTTAGCCATATAGCTTGCTTGTGGGTTTTTAAATTGGATTTAGGAATTCAACTGGGATATTCTTTTAACATAGAAAAGTTCCCGAGAGTGCCCTTACGTTTAGCTATTTCTTGCAGTTATTAATTGCATGTGCCCCGGCCTTTCACTAGCTTTATATTGTAGGATATTCTGTAAAGTAAGAGAGTTCTACTATTTAACGAAGAATGGGTAAAAATAATATATTGAATCTACAACGAGGGATTTCAAACAAGAGGAGGCCGACTTATAACAAATATAAGCCCAAGTACTTCTGGCAATCAGAGATCTAACATAAACTTTTTACAAGATTCTAGCCCATTAGGAGACTCCTTCTCATTTCATTATATACCCTACTTAAGTCCTCCTTGTAACCCTTTATTCCTGTTTCCCGGCGAGCAAAAAGAACTTACATCTGTTTGATACCCCTAGACTAAAAAATGTGCTCATTAGGAACTCTCTTAGTCTTTATTAAACCAATTAATGTGAGGCTTTGTTTTGTATAGATCCGTAATTTTATTCATTATCTAAGTGATTATGACTTTAGTAATTTTAGGAGTTTCGCTCATCGGATGAATTAACATGAGTCAATCCTTTCTATCCTACCTAGAACCAAATTGAAATCCGTAAATACCCGGACGTCCCTATATTGTTTATACCTCGCTTAATAAAAAGCTACATATAATTTTAAGTATCAGATTGAGTATCCTGTGATTCTGTCTACATTAAAACTTAACAAATAAAGACTTTGAAAGCAGTAAATGCTAAAGCTATATCCAAAATGCGTTGTTGAATATTTTAGAACAAGATCATGCAAAGAAAGAGGGCCCCGTCAATCAATAAGTACAAGGTTCTCTTTTTTTTATATCTGGGTTTCCCTCTACTTTTCCTAAGCCTATTAAGTAGATAGGGATATTACCCCATATTTGATTATTTCCTAATTTATATATGAAAAGTTGGTTATACCAGTAAGTCTATTTTGATAAGTTTTCCTTCATTTGGTTGAGGTGTTACTAGTTATGTCTTCTATTTAAGTAATTTCAGTATCGAGAAAAGCCTTAATTATCGAATCTGGAATTCAGGGGGTTAAAAGGTCTCTTCAATATATATATGTGATTTAGTGAAACTCTTGGTATATTATAGCGGTTCTTAGATCTTGTTTGGAGTGCTATTTGGAGCTCCTTTCAAGGCTTAAGGGGTTTCTCTGTATTCTTGAAAGTAGGAGTAGTGTACCTTATAAATTGTAAAGAGCTCTTCCTTTATTACTTTATTGCGTAACTTGGATATAGGTGCGGGCAAAAGCGGAGAAAGGCAATGCTCGGTAGAAACTATTTCAGGAAAGTCATTTTATACACGAAACATCATCAGTAAAAAATACAAGAGTAAAAAGGACTCTAGAGTAAGATAAACCCTTACTTAAAACCAAGACCTATCTTAAAATTTTATATTATTAGAGGTTCTTTTCTTAATTGCATTACCTTTGAAATACATCGTAGTGTAGTATAGAATACTAAGATAGCTCTAGGTCTGAATTTTCTAAGGCATTTCTAGTTGCTAGGGGTATAATAAAAATATACTGATAAGAGATACTTATAATCCGAGTTACACTTTCGATACTTTCGATGAAAAAGGAATTCATACACCTGTGTAATACCTTATAAAGTCTTTCCTATACAGGGGCCGGTTAGCGCAGCGCTATTACAACTAAAAGTTAAACTGAATAGAAAACCTAAAAATCAAGCGGTTCCCAAACAATCTTTAAAATTATAACTATTATAAAGCTTTACTAAGAGTTTTTCCTTATTCCTTCAAGGTCTCAAATCCCCGGGACTCCCTCTAGGGAAGAGGGTAGGGCTCCTATAAAAGACCCGCTATTCGGACTCTATACGGGACTAAAATAAAGAGTAGGAAACCCCCTCTTATTTACAATACCTCGTACTCGACTTAAACAAAAAAGCAATGGATAGGTAAACTTGACTTGTAAAAACCCAACTAGAATTCTTATAACTAACTCATTGGAATTCCTCCGAGTCTGTTAGATATTATAGACTCCCGTTTCTTGTTAGCATTTACTTGTGCAGAGAAAAGAAACTCTTCTAACTTCTTAAATTAACTTGGGGCCGGATAAGCATTAAGACCGCAGGTATGTATATATACATCTTTATATTCATACTCTGACGTTCTGACAATCATAGCTGTATTTAAAACATGATTATCCTAAAAAAGAAAGGACTCCTTACCCAAATACAACTTCGTCTTGCTTACTTATATGTATGAAAAGTTTCGTCCCATTTGCACCACTATTCTCTAGGTTAAAAGGGGGGAATCTACGTGAAGCTCATTTATTAACCGGCTAGGCTTATAGGATCATAAAAGGCCATAGAATCCGTTTAACTTAATTTTTTTTATTGTTTCCAAAACCGTGGAATAGACTTCCCTCAGCCCCTCAATGTAAAAAGCTTGTTATATTCCTATATTAGAGCATGGGCATTCCCCAGAAATAAAGCATTACCACAAAGCCAAAGATTCCAAGATATAGACTCTATCGGCAGTTAAATCCCCCCTGGCAACCCCGGGATCTTCTAAGGAAATTTCCTTTCTAAAGAAACTAACAAAATACAATGACAATTAATACAAAAGCCTGGGAATACATTCACATGAAGTCCCTCTAACTTTAGAAGGGAACGGTAGAGCCCAAATCCCATGTAGTAAACAAAGCTACTTGATCGAAGGCTTTAGTGTAAAAAACTTTACAATTTGAGGAATTTTCTACGAACTGGGGACTCTCCTTTCTTTTCTAAGCCGGATCCTCCTTATAAGTCGGTGCTTTTACCAGATAAATATAAAGCATTCATACTGTTATATGCAACCGATTGAAAGGGGTTCGTGAAATTATCACAATAAGAGTCCTATACTAGCCACTAGGAATTTTCTTAGTGCAGCTTGCCCTTAACATTCGCAGCGTATCGTATATAGAAGTCTATTTCTCAGTAAATTGACTCTACTCCACTATAACAGCCCGACCTCAGGGTATTACCTGTGTACGAAAAAGGATCTGGATAAGGCAGTCTTTCAAAAACTTTTTATACTCTGGGTGTCCTTGCTTTTTAAGAAGCATCCTTTTTTGGGTTGTGCATATTTTAACTTTCCTATAACTTTTAGCTCTATTGGTATCGTCTAGGTCTAATCTCTCCGGTTTAGAGTCTCCTGACAATGTATTCATTCTTGGCACTTTGTAAGATAAGTTTGCACTATATACAGTATGCTTTAGGGTTGGGAATTGCTAAATTCCGGGTAGGTTTTTAGATAAATAACAAAGAAATTTGTTCCTTTTGAAAAGGGAATCCTTTTTTATTAAATATGAAGTATCAAGTTAAAAAAATATAGAGAGCTTACTCACTCGGTACAGGACTCCCTTTTTCAATCCTATGATACTAAAGCTCTAGAAGACTTTCCGCACGGAAGAGTTTTTCCAGAAGCTGGAGAGTGCTAAAAAGCAGGATTTCGAACTTAGAGTCCAAGGTCTGCAATACCTGTATAGATGTAAGGAGGCTCCTCTAAATTAGCTAAACTAAGACATACTTTGTGGATTTTTGACAAGAATTCGAGCTCGAATAAAGTCTTGCAACATGTTGTGAATCTATGACAATTGTCAGTGCTTAGAAATTCCGGTTGAGTGAAACATACCTTAAAAAGGGGTGCTTATACTTAGTAAATTCCCTTGCCAGTCGGTAGTCATTTTATGCGTTTTCACAAAAGCAAAAGGGGGCCATATTCATTAATAATATATTCTTTATTATAGTGATTGATATATAAAACCTTACTTGACTTGTTTTATTAAGAGACCCTCTATACCTACCAAGTATAGAACCTCCTTACACGAAAGTTGTCTGCGAAGAGGCTTGTTATATTACTTTAGCAATTACAATCTGACATTATATAAAAAGTCCCTTTTGTTACAAACTTTTTACGTTGATTATAGTTGCGGGCCCTTAAGAGTTTAGCAGCTATACCAGTCCGCGGTAGCTCTTGTCACTTTATATAATTGTGCTTAATATTGGTTTAAATAAGTAAGCACCCAAGAGTTTCTCTAATTTGAAGTAATGCTAGCAAAACCCCTAGGTCCAAACTTTATTAGATTCCAGAAGCAGTTCAGAGTAAGAGTTTTTATTACAAGTAGGCTTTGTAAGATCCAGTACTGTGAAACCGGGGTATCATGGGACAACCTAGACAAAAAAAAGAAGTTTGATCAGGTTAGGTGTAAGAATTACCCCAAATTATTAAGGGGTGTATCATTGCCTACTGGCTTCCTTTTGATAGAAAATATATAGTAGGAATAGTTTATCCTTTTGTTCATAACAAGTTTATGCCTACTCGCCGAAGTCTTTAAAGATTTTGGGTATGGCACCGGGGTTGCATTTGAATCAATAATCTCAAGGCACTTTTGTCTACTGTTAATTGTTTAGAGACATATAATAAGCTAGCGAATGAAAAGCGAGTATTCTCAAATAATCTATAAGTTCTTGCTTTGCCAGGACTTTTGCTTTTTGATTTATTTGTACTCTTGTAAATTAGATATACTTGATAATAAGGAAACCCACTTTAGGGTATTTTGAGGTAACGAGCTCTAGTTCAGTAGAAGTTTCCTTTCCTCAGCTAACAGAAAAATAAAGAGGAGAGTTATATATATTGACTAGGTCCATGACTGAGCTTTCTCTCCCCGATAAGGAAAGGGCTTGGAATAAAAGAAGTTAAAACTAAAAGAATTCTAGACAGTTAAACCCGATAGGTGAATTTGAAATCTCTTGATTTACTCGGTTTCTTTTATTCTTAGCTACTTTTTAGTATTGTACAAAATTGAATCTCATTGAGTGTCGTTTAAACCAGAGTGCTTGCAAAGTGTTTTGAAGCTTAGATTAGAAATGGGGACTTATTTAGGAGCTTCTTATTACCCTATTGTAGTATAGAAAAATAGAGAGACATAGATTCTTAGTCTTACTTAAAAGAATTAAAAGCTGCCATTTTCTTAGTTGTTCTAGTTTTATTTAGTGGAAGTTGTAGGGGTATACTCTATCTACTTATAAAGAGGGTTTAACTCAAAATCAGTATTACGACCTCGTTAATGTATTTTCAGGACTCTCTGCCGCTAAGCGAGTTTAGTAGAATACCTCATATATCTGTCTAGAACTATAACCTCGTTCAGAGCTGTACCTTTCCTCAGGATAATAGTAGCTCTAATCTTACTAAGTACTTGACCCGTACAGGTTTAGCTCTACCTTGTATCTTAGGAGCTGCGCTCTTATTACGATGAGTCTTGCTGTTGGTGCACCCTATCATTACGAGCGTACCCTTCTTTGGTATTCCCTATAGCTACTTCTATTCCTCTAAGACTTTAACTAGCTTGTTCTGTATTAGTTAATTAGTTATTAGATAGTAATAGGGTGTATAGGATAAGATACTGAGTGTAGGTGTTATAAAGGCAAATCCCGGCAGTTCGTTCTTATTACTACGGAAAGGCGAAAAACCTCGGATAGTTAGTTGTATGCTTATTTTTTACCTGACTGTGGCATCGCGAGGAGTTTTTAAAGAGAGTTCTAATAAAAATCAAAGTTACCCTATAACCGGTACATACTTTTCTTTCCCTGCTTTTGTACTTGTTTCCCTAGACCTGTAATCTTTGTAGCCCAACTCTTTTTTACTTACATTCGCAAGACTAACTGAAGTGCTTAGAGTTCCCAATATACATACGTAGCAAAGTGTAGCTCTAAAACTCCCCCGGTTCCTTACTCGGATCCGCGCGCAGAAATCGAACCTATGCCATATCCGTCTATTACCGAATAGGCAGTATGTTTTTACCGAAACTATAAGCCTTATTTCTTTTAGCCGCTAATCTACCGAGTAAAACTATTAAAAACTATCTTGTCAATGATTATGACTAAGAGGAAATACATAGTAAAATCATAGCCTTTGTTAATACAAAAGAGTCCCAAAAACTCCGGAAATTCCACTTAGTAAGTGAGCTTCCCTAGACTTTATACTCTAGGGTTCCGGCGGAAAATCTTTCATTATTCTTAAAATCAATCTTAAAAAGCTAAGGGTTCATTTGCTAGATAGGATACATTTTATTGTTAAAGGTCTATCGACATCCCGATTCTTGTATCAAAATCCTTTTTATATACTTTTTAATACTCCAGAGCCCTTTTCCCTGCACTTTATGGTTACACACCCTTTTGTAAGAAGGCTTTTTACCCCGGAGCCCCTTATATTCTTTTTATTACTTCCAAAGTTTATATTCAAGGTTATTTCGTTAAAGCAAGGGGTGTACCAGCTTTCTCTTTACCTTAAAAATTTCAAGTATTCAACGCAGTGTAGACTTTATAAAGGGGCCCTCTTAAAGACAGCAATTCATAATTTTAAATATCAAATTCGTTAAATAATTTAGCTGATAGAACATGTAATGCTTATTTCTTTGTACACTTTCTTTTATTATAAAGTACTTTAGCTCTGCCTTGTATATATCTTAGTAAGGCTTTAATATTTAGTACTAGGGTTTAACTTTTAAAGGATCTTATGCGTCCGCCAAGCAGGGCATTCTTTAACACTTTTATTTAATAAGTTCTTGAAATAAGAAGGGAACTTTAGTATTAAATAAAAATAGCGCAAGACACGTTCAATTTTTACGTTGGTCTAATAACTTTTAAAAGAATCAAATCTAAAATCACAAAAAAGGACCTGTAGCAGAGCGTAGTAGTGGGAAATATGCCACTGGAATCAGAAAACTTATGTAAATATTTAAGGGCTACAATTAGGACAAGAAGCTTGTATATAGATTAAAAGCTAGCTCTGAAAGGGTTACGACTCTATTATGCGCACTTTTATTAATATTAAAAAAATTCCTACTAACATCTAGCTTTATTCTATTACAAAAAGTCACGTCTTGGAATAAAATTAAGAAATATGTATAAAACCTTACTTAGAAAAGGCGAGGGCATAAAATGAAATAAAATTCCTTATCTGTATCACTCAGTTTATAACCAAAAAAATTCTTCGTACTACAAGATTAACCCAAACGAGTCCTTCAGTATAAAAAGTGGAATGTATGTATGGGTATGACCAGGAGTTTATGCTCCATTAAAAGTTAAAGGAACTCGGGTTTCTTTTCTTTATAGCCCCCCTTTTTTAGTTAAATTTAGTTAAAGCTCAGTATTCTAAGGCAATTCAATTTGTTATTCTCTACTAAAAAACCCAGGTCTAGCTTTGTATAAAAACTTCCCGCATTAAACAATCTTTATATAATATGGGAATCCCACATTCGGTGAAAAGACCCGTGTTTAAGTACTCCCTTGGCTCTCGTGTTAACTTTAAAAAATTGCCTGACGAGTACTACGCAAATCTTAAGTCTTTTCTCAGGGGGTACTTTTTAGGATTTACAGATTGTAATAAGGCTTTTGCGGTATCTAAACACTACTAACGAAATTGATAGGCCAAGGATAATATTATCAATGAATCCAGAAATAATTAAGTCTATCAATTAAAAGAATAACAAACAATGAAAATTCCTTCAATACCTAGTAAACCTACGCTTCCAATTTAACAAATAAGCCCGAACTAGCTACTATTTCTTCTTTCGAAAGGGTTTCACAATTACAGATACAGAAGCGGACCTCCTTATTAAAAGGTATAAGTATTTTCGGTACCCAAAATAGAGGTAACTGCCTCCTCTTGATAGTATTACCAAGCCGAGTAAATACACTTAACTAAGGACTTCTTAGAACAAAGATTCCCTTATTCTGAAAAAACGAGAACAGTATATATCAAACAAGGGTAATTTTTAGCCTATAAGAGTCAAAACTCAAAACTGCAGCTACAATAAAGGAACTTAAAATCACTTAGATAAGGAAATTTTTTACTCATACCACTCATACCAGGGATTTGGTAAGCGAAATAAAGGGAGATTCCTGTCACAGGTTCGAATATTTTTTTAAGTCAGTTATACTTCAATTTCAAGAGAGTTTTTTAGAATCTAAGATTTACTTAATAGAAAAATCTTTTCCTGCGGCAAATTTATGTTATTTATCTCTCAAGTCCCTTAAGAAAACTTTAGTAGTAAAAAGCACAGTAATTCATCTACTCGCCCGGAAAAGACTCCAGAATTCCTTGTCGCTAGTCTAAGTCAGAGTGTTCCGTAGTCAATTAACGAAGTGTAAGCTCCTATATTTTGTAATTGTATACAAGGACCTTATGTCATAACAAGGCCTTTAAAAGTTTGATAATCCTAATTTATTAAAAGGAACCCTGTTGTGTAATGCTATAAACCCTCGGTAACCTAAGTACTTTTTGCACAATCTCAAATTGCTAAACCCTTAAAGATATAAGTTTTTGTGAGTAGGTGGATAAGGCAGCTTCGCCCTTTCCGTAGTTGGCCGTTTTTCAAAGTTCTCTATATTTGCTGTAAAAAGCCCCTAAGGATATTCTGCTTTTTTTATTAGTGTTTCTATTAAACCCTAACCTTTCAAAACTTTTATCTTTCATTTCGTATCTAGGTTCACCTATGGTGAGGTATCCTGTACTTTTGACAAACAGCTTATATCACAAGGTTTCTTCTGCAATCTCGACTATCTTCTCTAAAAACTAAACTTCAATTTCTAAACTTACATACACTTGGATCTTTCTTTAGTTTCTTTTATTACTACTGGACTTTCTTTTCTTTTATCTTACTCTAAGTTTCCCTTTTTAACGCGCTCTTCTTGATTTTCTTCTAGATATTTTAGGGCTCACAATAAAATAGTAAAAGGTTTTTATTTACAATTCTTGATTACACTACCTTAGGAATATCTAACTCCTATATAATGTAAAAAGGGGTTCCCGTGTTAGAGTACCCCTGGATAGGAAAACCCAACTACTTACTAAAAGGAATTTCCCGCTAAAAATTTAAGGATAACAGAAGGAAATTTACAACTAACTTAATTAGGAACGTAAAAATTAGAAACATATTTTTAATTGTTACAAGGAGTCCTTTGTATTAGCTTGGTGGTATTACTGGGTGTGAGCTGTTAAATCTCCTCTCCTTCAAGACAAGAATTGTATTTAGGTAGGCCTCTACTTTATAGTTTATTAGGTTCGATCCCTAAAATTTTTTTGTTTCAAAAAACTTATGTGACGGGTAATTCTATATAAGCTTCTGTCAGTTCTCAAATCTCAAAGAGTTGCTTTAACTTATTTTTTTTCAGATTTATACTAGAAATTTTATAATAAAGTGTTACCCTTTTTGAATTTCGCGGATCCATAACAGGAAATTCTTTTATAATTAAAGAAGAATTTTGGAGTAGAATTGGGCAGTATAAGTATCTCAATTTTCAACTCAAAGTGTTAACAAAGTATTCTTAAGAAATCAAAGTTAATTAAATAATAGGGAACATCCCACCCGTCGAGGATACTTAAGAGTAATTTAATTAAGCTCCAAAAGTGTATTAGCTGCAAAGAGATTAGCAAAGCAACAAGTTATAATAAATAATAGGAAAGCTCGTTAATAGGTAGCAGTTTTTTTAGTCCGTAAGGTAGCGTATAATGGTAGTTTTCACTTTTCTAAGGAATCTGTACTTTTTTTAACATCTTTTTTTGAAAAGTCTTTTTCGTTTTTTAGATCCCGGAACAGGGTTTATCTACTTATTAAGCAATTTTCGTTTCAAAATAGCAAAATAGAGGGGTGATAAGGTAAGGTATTGCGCTTAGAACCTTAGTTGACAAGAGGGACTTTGCATGTCTAAGAGGGCTTTCGTTCGAGTAAGTCTAGATTAACATAGAACAAGAGTCAAGAGACCCTTAAATTACAATATAGGCTTTGTCAGGGAAGTCCGCTGGTGCATATGCGTGGGGTTAGTTGATATCTAATAAAAGACCTTAAATGCTGAATTTTAGGAAACAAGATAGAGTGAATCTCCTGAAAAGGAAGGGGCTTACTTTCCTATTTTAAGACAAAAAATCTTGTTACATTTATTATCAGTGCTTTGGATACTTTATAACAAAGAGATAAATCAGGTTTTTCCAGAAATAGGCTCTTAGAGTAGTTTTACTAGGAATTCCCTGCAAAGTTCTTTTGCTGTAGGATAGAGTGTTTTGTTCTAGATTATTCACTCGAGTTGTTTTTACTTTCATTTTATATAGGGGGTCCTCCTTACCCATTTAGAACCCTTTTTTATACAAATTACAAAGTAAGAACTAATAAATGTTAATGAGTGCAGCGGGGAATCCTATGAAGTCCAAGGAGTCCCTAAGAAAAGCATTAGCCTTTTTTTATCAAACCCAGCAGGAGGGACTTCCTAATAAGCTGCCGGTGACTTACTTATAAGTATTCAAATGAAAGGGATACCTTTGCAAACAAGCATCAATTCTATTCTATACCACAGTTTTAGATTCAACGTCAGAAAAAAAGCTCCTTTTAGACCCAACTTTTAAGGGTTTCCAGGTATGTATCATACTAAGTTGCATAAAGACGTATACGAAAAATCTTCCTGTAAGAAATGCCCTTTCATCTTCTTTTTTGAGCTAGATAGAGTATATCTTTATCTAAGCGATTCTGATTCCCCTTTTGTAGCTAGAGTTTTGAATTCTAAAGTAGCCTTTATAGACTATATGTTGAGTCATGGAAATACTAAAATTATAGTCAAAATCCTGAAGAATAAGTCATAATTTTTTTGAAATGTATACACAAGAGCACCTAGTCTTATACTAGCAGCTAACTTTAAATTAGAGGTTTATTAATAGAGTCTCAAAAGAAAGGGTCCTAATATAGCCTGTTTAACTTATATATAACTAATTGTGAATCAAGAGTTAGGAATGGATCGGGATCTTGTAAAAAGTTTTCTAAAGCTCGGGCTAGAAGTAAAGAAAAGGTATCACCTATATCATAATAGAGTGTCCGTTTTTATTAAATCGAGTAGGCAGTGCTCTAATGCGGATCAGTCTTGCTTTATATCAAAATTTGTTATGGTATAGTTAAGTTACTCTTATCTTAATAAAGAAAATCCCAGCTTAATTGTCGAAATCTGAGATTTGTTATATAATTAAAACTACTTTTCCTCAGTACTAACTAAGTTCCTTGTGCCTTCTCTCATTGTCCGACTTCTTTACGAGCCCCTCAAGGCTTTCCTTGTATTTTATCTATGCTGATTTGGTTAGATCCCCATAAGACTGGGAAAGATAAGAAGGGTATCTAATAATTTTTACTAAATCTAAAAAAGGCCTCGGACCTTGTTATGGTAACTAATGTAAACGCCTCTGACATATAAAAATTTTCGTTTATCTATAAAAACTAGCTTCGACTTAGGGATTAGCTTGACAAGAGTTTACTTCAAAAGTCCCACTATCAAAAGAGTAAAGAGCAAGCTAGAGAATTCTATTTAATCAAACCCTTTTGGTTACAGACTTTTAAGAAAAAAGGTGGCCGGCACCCGTTTCTTTAGTTATGCTATTTAGAACCAAGATTAGTCTCTAATTTATGGGGTTCCTTTTTTAAAGAAAGGTGGTAATTTGAAATCTTTTTACTTATACACGATATACCCTATATAGCCCCCTCTAAGTCTAGCTACAGGTACCTCAAATAAGAAAAAACTATAATACAGGAAGTTACAATTTTAAGTTATTACCAGGAAAGGTATAGCAGCTAAGAAAAGTTTAGTTATAGCTCTGGAGATTAAGACTACTAGCTAAGAATATACTGAGTAAGAATATTCTAGTTCTAGAACTAGAAAAAAGGTATGCATAATAAAGCAAGTGCAGGTATGAGTATGAAAGCATGTATTACAAAAAGATAAGTTTGTCTACTTGTTGCTCCCTTGTTTTCTAGGTTTCTGATTAAAGTAAATAAGTTTCCTACAATAGAGTATAGCCGCTAAGGCTTATAAGAGAGTTCTAGGCAGTAGGCATAAGAAAGAAGAAGTTCTAGGGTACAGAATAAGAATATAGAGCTATGAATGAGATAGAGACTTAGGAGGTAAGTCTTTTTAGTCTATAGGACTATCCTTAGGACTTGAACTCACGTATTACTTGTATTCTGCCTAAAATCCCAGTAAGTCACAGGGAAAGTATAAGATACAAAGGAAGTTCCTATTACGAGTTTTCAGGCACGGGATTAAAGAGTAGTTAAAAAGGTTTCTTTTTCTTTATTGTAAGTTCAAGTAACTCTTAGGTAGTAGGTAGACAACAGATTGCTCCAGAATTTCACTCTTAATACTAGATGAAATTGGAGGTTCAAGACTTCTTATATAATTTTCTTACTTCCTATTTTGCTTTAGTCCTTAACCCTTTTCGTTAGTCTTTGTTGGAAAGTAATTCCTTTTAATGTATAAAATGTACAGTATCCTTTATTCCAGAATTTCAGTTTTGAAAAGTAGCTGTTAAGGAATAAAAGAATTAGAGCTTAAAGTAAGCCGTTTTTTCTGGTAAAGTAGGGAGTCCCAAGGAACTCTATTAAGGGCAAGAAAGTTATAGCTCATAAAAAAGATGGGTCTATACTAGCGAGGTCTTGAAGGGTATTTTTAAGCATAAGAAACTATCATCATCAAAAGTAAGATACAGAGAAAGCTATTGGGATTTAGAGTAGGAGTAACTAACAAGTAAATCTTAAAAACGGGGTCTAACCGGAGTCTCTAACTAGTTAACAGTCCAATTTTCAGATTTAGAAAGGGTTTTTTCATGGATGTCTCTTGGCTAGCACCTTTTTATCTCCGGTTTTTTGAAATAGCAATTATTGATCATTCCAAAAAGAATAGAATTTCATGAAAGTTTATTGGCTAACGCCTTTCCCTATGTTATTTGAATCGGGCTTTCTATTCCTATATATAAGAGTAAACTCTTTAGAACTGGAATTTGACTCTGACTTTAGCTTACTTCTCTTATAGGAACCACCCTATAATGAATGAGAAATCCGCTCCGAAAAGTGATTTTATTAGAGGCTTGTAAGCCGGGTTCTAGTCATTTCATATGTTTCCAATCTCTCTCTAAAGTCATTTGTTTCCAGTGAGGAAAAGACAAGTGTGTAGTAAAGAGTATGGAAAGCAAATGAAAGGAAAAGGAGTTATATAATATAAAATTTTCTTATTTAAGGATTGCGAGTCTATATATCTAAAGGGATAAGTAAGCAAGGCTTTTTCCCTCAGGTTAGTTTAGACAGGCTTTAGTATTTAATCCGGATCCATTATCCTTAGTTTTTTGAAGGCATTTTACTTAAGATTTTTTTATGTATACTCTTTTTATTCCCTCATTAAAGTTTAAAAGTCATAACCATAAATCTGAAATACTGAAAAGAAGCACCAGAAGTTAAAAAGTTAAAGTGCATTTACCTTTAAAAGCTTACTTTCTTGAAAACTCTTAGAAACCCTCGAAGTAGTTTTACAATTTAGTATTCCCTGAGTTAGAAACTTTTAGGGTACTGCTTGACCCCTTTGATACTCTTGTTCCGACCCAATTTATTTATATTATAACAAAGCAACTTGGAAATTTTAATTACGCGGGTGTAGCTTTTTTTTTCAATAAATATGCATGAATAGACTGGAGTTCTACTTCTTTCTTAAGCTTATGGAGCATCTTTTAAGAGACTTGAATTCGGCAAACAATAGAGGTAGACACTTAATAGAAACCCTCAAGTAAGAGGATCGAGTAAACAAGGAGGAGCATACTGAAATATTCCTGGATTCTTTTACTGAATTATAAAGCTTATCCGCTATATCGACTTAGACTGAAGTCTTTTTTTTCACAAGTAAAAAAGGGGAAACTTAAGTCTATTACTTACCGGGGGCTTTTTCTGGAGGGGTTCGATTGAAGCTTGATTTATTAAAATAAAATCCTTTTTTTATAACACTGCCGAAATTGGGTGTAACTATAATAAATAGATTAGGATCTCTGTTCTTACTGTATGAAACTCCGCAAATTCGTTGAAGTCGGATAGGCTTTCGCCAGACTAAAAAAGGTCGTGAATAGGCAATACTCTTTTTATACTACTAAACTACGTAATAGTAATAAAGAGACTTGTTTTCTCACTCTGAAGCAGGCAACAATAAGAGCGCATAGACTTTTTAAGGACTCACTTACTCATAGTACACATGAATCTCCAAAACTCCTAGTGAAAAGTATCTAAGTTCTTTATAGTAAAAATAACCTCTCTTGCATATATTGTATTGTACTCCAACTGCTTGGCTGGACCTCATATATAAAAGTCAAACTTGTATCACAATCTGAATCTAGTGGTTCTACTGAAAGGTCCTCACTTAAAAACTTTATTTATTAAAATAAAGAGGAACTTCTTTAAAATGAGTCTAAGCTAAGTGCAAAGGATTCTAGGGCATTCATACTTAACTATTAGAACAAAACAGGAGTTCTATCAGAACGTGTTCTTATTTCAATTACTAGGAGGCTGCGCCGGATATAAATCATACAGTGCTAAAGGAGACACGGAGCCCCTTTCTTTATACAGCACTTCCTGTAGACTTAAGACAAAAATTGACTATAGGGAATTTCAGAGCTATCGGAATTTCTAGGGTATCCACTCCTGTAAAAGGCACTCCGTGGGAAGGTCAATTAACAAAATATTGTAAAATAATACATACGATAGCTTTACCCCCGCGTTTTAGAGCACATACTAAAGGGTTTTTGGTATTACTTTACTATAATTATGCATAACTTTATTTAAAAGACTTGGGCATTTCATCAAGTAGACTTCCTTCCTGTTTTCTATTAGAATTTCTATTAGAACTGCTTAAATAAAACACGAGTCTTTAATAAATAAAGGATAGGTTCGAATCGTAATAAAGGTAAAAAAAAGACAAACTATCCTTTTAAGTGTCGTAGGTTCAAGTCGTATTATGCTCAAAAAGTCAGTCTGTTCGCTATTGTCCAGACCTCTCCCTTGATTACGATTAATAATGGTTTTGGAAGTCGAGTTATTTCTTATGGATATCCCAGACAAAGATCTTGGGTGTTCAATATATAAAATTTTGTCAAAGAAGTCTGAGTCCTTTTCGCTTAAAGGCAAACAAGTTTCTACTTGATAAGAAGTTTATGCAAAAAAAACTAGCCTTGGGGTGTAAAATTGTATGTTTATTAGATTTGCAAGTTCTTTTAGAAAAGGAACACGGATCATTAAGAAGCTTTTGCTTTGAAGTCGGGAATCGCTTAAGATATGCGAAAAGCCAATAATACTACTTCGGAAGGAATTTTAAGTATCTTTACATGTTCAGTTCTTAAGGATACCCGGTGTTTTAAAAAACAAAGGGAATTCCGTTTTAGTATCTGATCTAGACTACGAGGAAGAAATTGAATTTAGGAGAAATTTCTTGTCTATAGTATTTAGCTTCCTTAAGGGGTTCAGTAAGTAATAGGAGTGATCCTCAAAAAACAGGACACAGGATTTCTGTAGATACGGAATTTAACGAGAGTTCTCCCTCCTAGTAAAGTATTACGTTTCCTACTTTGACTTTTATAAGATAGAAAGATTGGAATAAGAAAACTGCATTCATATTTATTCGTCAAATTAAGTTAGGAATTCCTTGTTGACACATATAAAAACTAGACGCCTTTTTTTATCTCAAAAATGTTACAAAGTCTCTGTTTACTATACACTGAATAGCTAAAAAAAAGACTTAAAAAAAAGTGGGTACTCCTAGACGACTGAAAGTACTATAAACTAGACCAGAGTCATTTTTTTATTAAGAAATGAAACTTGTCGACTTGCTGAAATAAGCATAAAATAAAGATATGCCGAGGGAGTCCGAAAAATTCTTTATATAACTGGGAACAAAGTAGAAATTCCAGAGCAAGTGATAAAAATGTCTAGAATTAAAAAAAGTTATCTGGTATATTAGGTTCTAAATTATCCCGGTTTTAAGCTAAGCTTGTCGTTTTGCAAGTAAGGGCTTATAAACCCTTATGCAAAAGGTTATGAAGTACTAAATCTAAGTACAACGCGTATAAGTATTTCAAGGTAAACTCCGTAAACTAATGAAATTCACCTTTATCTTATTAAGCTTCTTCTACCTATAAGTCTTTTCCTGACCGGCTAAAGAAAGTCACACTTCTGTTCAAACTCCTTGCACGTTTAGCTCTAACCACGAACCTATTCGAACCTGGGAGCACTTCTTTCAAAAGAATGATGATTTGCCAAGCATAAATTTGATTAAAGTCGTAAGTTAATCAGCCGCCCTCCAACACAACAGCATATGTCACTAGCTATTTCTAGTTTTTAAAGAGTAAGGATAAAATGAGTTTTCGATTCGCAACTTCTTATCTAAGTGATTCTAAACCCTCAAGTTGTTGAATTCTATATGGGCAAGCCTTGTGTTTTGTCTTTAACCAGGAGTATCAAAAGAAGAAAGTCTTACTTCAGGTATGCTATATAAAGTCAGTGGCAGCTGTGACTTAAAAACAGGATACTTTACAGCATTATAACTCATTTTCTATAGGGTTGTATTCTTTACTAGGGCAGTTCTAAAGGTTTTTGGAACTTCTGGTGCTCGTTTGTAATTGTATAAATAAGGCTTTGCTTTATTTCTTACGGAAAGTAAGTAACTTCAAGAATATTCATTATTTGTTGACTTTTGTGAACTTTAGTATTAAGTAAGTTTGACAAACTTAGGAAATATCAAAAAGTTATAGGTTCGCGGGGGTATGTAGCTTATAGTTATAGGGCAGTTTCGCATAAGTTTTGACTCAAAAAAGAATCTTGGATAAATCTCTTAGTGTTAGGGGTACCCGTATTCTACTACTATTATCAGGGAAGGCCGCCAAGATTTTACAACCTTTATTAGACAACGAGTTATCAGTACCTCGAGCTACTCAAATGAACTGGTTTTCTTGATTATCAAATACTAAGCCTTAACTTTATTACAAAACCTAGGCTATAAAGTTTCAAATTATGTCAAATAGGGTGGGTATTACACTAAAACGCTAAAATTTAACAGCTCGGTTACTACGAAATTCCTCGCAGAATAGGTTGATTTTGGGGTGCGTGCTATATCTAATTTCAAACTTCATTTGCTAAAACGATTTTTGTAATTCTTTAAAGATCTAAAAGAGAGAAAAAGAAGAGTCTAAAAACTGAATTATGAGTCTCGGCAAGTAAGAACACATTAAAAACGAAATGAAGAAAGTCCTCTATGGGGAATTGCTTGAGAGACTCTTTAAGGACTTGCATCGAAAGTATATGCAGAGTGCTTCCTTATCACTACAGGAGGTTTATAAAAATGAAAAAGGTATTCCTTGTAAATAAAGTATAAGGCTTAAGTGTTGATAAAGGTAAAGTGCATTCTAACTTAGACTCAAAAAGTTAGAACCTTATTAGAAATATTTGACCGAGAACGAGCGGCATAATACTCTACAGTTGAGGTGCTCTTACAATATATTCATTAAATTGACTGGGAGCTAAAGTAAGAATTCTATATCCCTTACCTGAACTTTTGCCTAGGGGTTCCTGGTATAAAGAACCTCTTTATCTTTATTGGTTAGAGCTAAGCGGGCCCTTCCCAGCTGCTTTATTCTATCTTATGTTATACAAGAGTGTAAGTCTTAGTCGGAACCTAGTACAAGAAAATAGAATTAGAAGCCTCTCGACTTAAGTTAGCGCGCGCCCAACTATCTGTACTGAAAATAACCCATTATATAAAGAAAGACTTCTAAGATACAGAACTTTGGAGAATTAAGAAAAGGTGGATTTCAATTTATGCTTACTGCTTACAACGGGGCTTCTTTTTTTAGCCCTAGAAGTGGAAGTAGGTCCTAATATAAATTTCTGTACGTTACAGGTGCAAGCTATATTAGGTACCGGCAAATTTCAGTTAAGTGTAACAAGTTAAAGCCTAGTGCCTTCTCGGTTTTAAAATACAGGAGAATAAGTAGGCGCCCTCGCCTAGTCAAGCTGCGGGTAAAAATACAATTAAAGTAATAGGAAGATTTTATAAGGAAGTAAAGCCTTTTTTTGCAAAAAAACCACGGAATACCTAGACTTTTCTATTTTACTTTTATAGAGGTCGATAAAAATGAGTGCAAAAGCGCCCCAGCCCTGAGTATTAAAAAGTTAATCTCAAATGAAAGCTTCTAGAGTATGTTAAAATCCTAATTAGTTTCAATTACTACAGGATTTTAGAAGAGTCTAGAGAAAGCTATGGAGAGTAAACTCTCCCCTCTTATCTTTGCTAGCTAAACTAGATAATGGGGTATAAAGGAAGCTAACGATACGAAACTCAAGTTGCAGAAAAGGGGGCTTTACAAGGATGTCGCACAGGGAAGTAGGCTTAAATAAAAGTCATAGCATAGGTGCTACACCGAAGCATACACATGGCTTCCCTATTATAAGAAAATGAATACAGGTGCTTAAATAACTAAATAGATAGGGGTTTTGTCTTTAAAGGACCCAGTAATATAGCTTTTTCTGTGGCAAAAGGATTTTTAGAATTACACATTCCGAGTGGTTCACACAAGTAGATAGAAGAAACCGCGGAAGGAAAATAAGGTTTATTTAAGTCTTCAAATAAGTAAGTCTTGTCCTAACAAGGTTGTATCTAAAGTACTCAAATCCCGGCTTGTATAGTAAACCTTATCTTCGATACCTTTCATTTCTTGATTCAGAATCCCGAATCTATTTTCCTTTTTGACTATATTATATAGGGGAAGACGTTAAAACAAAGTTTTCTTACCCCTTAACCCCCAGTATTTAGTAATTTAGTAGCCAAACCTGGAATGAATAAAAAATTTTATGTGTAGTAAATTATATAAGCTTTGGAACAAGATTTCTAAAATTTATTAAGAACCAGGTGCCGGGAGCTCCTATAAATAAAATCAAGGTTTTTACAAGGTATCCCAAAGCTACGTCCCTATTGTCAACTATCTCGATAAGGGTAGTGGAAAGCTATGAACTTGGTTTTGTCCAAGAATCTTGGGTTATAAAATGCAAGTGCAAGGCTTTTAGTTATCTCAAGAGATCCGGATTCTTAAACAATTCTTCGTGTAAAATAACCCTCTAGTTAAATAAACCAACCACGGGGCCCCTCTTTTTGCATAAGAAGGAATACGCATGTTCTTATTCGGCTAATGGGAAAGACCTAATAAAAGCATACGTACTAACAACCTTAAAAATACTAAAAAATCTTTGAATTAGTCAAGCAATCCCTTAAAAGGGAGGGTTTTCGTTATTTTGAGAGGTTTTTATTTCTTGCATTTTTATATAGACAACTAGCTTTGAGCCTGGGTTTATCTATAATATTAGATTTTATTACTTTTGATGTCCAAACCTGTTCTCATATGACAAAAAGTTCATATTATTTTTCGAATTCTTGTTATGGGTCTTAAATATTTGTAAGTCTTTAATCTAGACCCCTGTTTTATACGCAGCTAGCGGAACCTAGGGCCCTCTCTTTTTGCATAAGAAGGAATAGTTAAAGCTCTGGTATCTGAGGGAAAGTGCTATAGACCTTCTACGGAAACTTTTTAATTAACTTCCCAATACTAAAATTCAGGAAAAACCCTATCAAAAAAATGAGAGAACTGGACTGCAAAGCTAATAAAACAATTTTCTCGGGATCTCCAAAGGACTCCTAATTTTAGAATTCAGATGTATTCCAGATTGAAGGAACAGGTAACATGAAATGAGTTCTACGAGCAAGACCTCGGAAACCCGCCTAACCGAAATCCTGAGTCTCCAAATAGCCTTGTCCTTACCTATAAAGGATACTTACATAAGCAAAGATTTTAAACCGATAGAGGAGTGTATAGAACAACAAGTCTAAGCTACTAAACTCAATAGTAAAATGAAGTAAAGTAAGCAGCTCTAATACTAAAAGAAGGAAAGGCATAGTTGGGTTCTCTTTATTTATCCTGGGAAATAGAAGCTTTATACTTAAAAAGTTAAGGCAAGCACCCATAGAGAATTTCTTATATAGCTAACCGACGCAGGAATTTAAGCTCTTTCCAAGCTATTGCTTGTATTTATTGGCAAAAAACTCTTACTTAAGGGACCCGGAGTATTCTTGTATAAAAAATCTCCTTGCTTGGATATTAGTACAAAATGACCCTTTTTTCTCGATTACATTAAAATCTAGTCCTAGCTTACTTGTTACTTGATATTATACTAGCTGTGTACTCATTAGTTAGAATAGCGTCCCTAAAGGATAACTTCCTTTTCATGGATTCTTTCAGGAACCCCAATCGGGAATTGCTCAAAAACGCCCTTTGACAGAGGTCTTCCTGGAACATCTTACTAAATAATTATTGAGCATCAGTATACCTGTTGTAGATTCAAATATAGTAACAAAAGAGTCACATGCTTAAGTTTCCCAGGCTCTAAAAGTAAAGAAAGAATTTCTGAGGCAAGCCTTAGCAATTGGGTTTTATACTAATAAAAAAGGGTAAGTATAACTGCTAACTTATAAACTTTTTTAAGCTTCAGCTCAAAGGCACCTAAGTAAGTTACAGTAACAAAGGAGTCTCTCGGGTAACAAGAATCTTCTACTAGCTAGACTAACAACTCCTAGGCGACCCTTTTCTTATGTTTTGTTTTTTTCCGTACCTCTTTCTTTATTAAGGAGGGATCTGTTACACACAAGCTAAAGAAAATTTCTTCTTAATCAAGTTTCATAAGCAAAAAAAAGGGCATAATATTAAGATATTTAAGCTAGACACTTTTAATAAAGGCCTTTCTCGAAGGATTCGCGTTTATAAATAGACACGGAACTCTGATAAATAACAAGAGTAAGTGGCCTAATATGGAAGCATACTCAAAAGACTTCCGCGCAATTCTTAAAAACTTAAGAATGAGTAACTCGGAATACCCTGCCAATGAGTATAAGACCTACCTCAGAAATGTAACTCGAGTCTTACTTCAAGGGCTTCCGAAGCTCTTACTGGATACGAATTCCGGATTTAGATATCTTGGCCCTTTTAAAAGTTTGACTTTTTTAACTTTTAATAAGTCCTATCCTCTTATCTCAAAGCTAATTTTTAGAAGAGTTGAAGGTGTCTGGTTATAGAGGGTTTAAGATTGACCGTTTCCTATTAATTTAATTACAGAGTGCCAAAAAGACTCTAATCGTTTCGTTAGGGTATTCTGCTAAAAGAATCCTTGTATTTAAATGTGTTTAAGTTACTCCCGTATATAACTCTTTTTAAGATTTTAACTAGACTTTACTAATTGCTGATAGATTTTAAACTCCGTATCTTAATAGCTATATCTCTACCTTCCTGCCTCAATACCTATACTTTAGTCTTCTGTAGCTCAGTAGCTTTCTTCGGAGCTAGGCTCCTGCTTAAGGGAGACACCCTAGTCTTAGGAGTCTTCTTGTTATCGGGACTTATTACTGTAGCTACTGTACTTAACTTCGTTACCTGTATTCCCTATAAGGATATTAGGATAAAGGAGTCTATTATTTTTTGTAGTATAATGTATTCCTATTTTGTAGTTAGTGAATATAGTTTAAATGGGTATATAATAGTATTGTATAGTCTATGCTCCCAACTGACACGTAGTAAAGGAGGTAATACAGTGTATTGATAGTACATTCATACTTTAGTACACCCACCTATGGATTCTTTTTCTTTTGACTTCTAAAACGACTTAGTTCTTAATGCCTTTTTATTGATTGAGCTATCTGTTTCTTAGTCTGTATCATAGCTAGACCCCTCTGTTGTATCTTAATCTTATTAGGAGTACTAGTACTGGGAGTTGTAGAAGCTATACTCTTCTTGTTAGGATTCCCTGCTGTTGCTAGTTTCTTAGTGTATCTTCTTATTGTAGCTATTGTATCCTATAGTAAGTATTATAATGTATCTATAGGAATTTATATAAGTCTTACTCTCTAAAGTAAGCAAAAATATATATAGTCAAAATTGACGAAAAAGAGGTCGTAGGAAATAATTGGTACCTAAACAAACGAAAAAAGAAAGAATTTCTATGAACTTTGGCCTTGTTTGCTTTGTATTCCTTTTTATGAGCTTTTTACTGGAAAGTCTTTAATTAAATTAAGGAGTTCCCTGGTTTCTCTAAAGTTCCTGCTATGTAGAAGCACCCTAGATCTAATCAACACTTGGCAGGCTAGCTTATGTTTTATCACACAGAAATTGCCTTAGAGTGGGTTTTGGTATTCCTATAATAAGTATAATGTTGTACTTAAAAGGAGCAGGCATCATTATAAATAGTAAGATTGCGGAAAGGAAGCGCTGTAAGACAAGGGTTTTAGCAGGGCATTTCCTTTGGTTTTTCTAGTGTAAGGGTTGACTATCCACTATCTTGAAGTTACCTTTCTTACGCTTCGCTACAGCCAGGAATAGTCATGTATTACCAATCTTACTAAGGTTCTATCCTCTTATACCTACAGTAAGAACTGCAGAGTACAAAGGTTTACCTTACTAATACTTTATATTACTATAAAAATGATCTCCTATTAATCGACCTAAAGATACCCAACACCAATACATCTGCTGCTTTTTGTTCCTGTGTTATTAGATTTTAGAGCTTCTTGTTTCAGCTACAAATTCGGAAGTCTTTCATTTTCTGGTTTACTCGAAAAGTCTAACTTTAACCGATAAATATGCCAAAGGAACCCCTATGCCTTCTCATCTATAGGTTATACAAGGATTAGCTTGTCTTCCTGAGTTCATTTTAGTTTTTTCCTTAAAGTCCTTAGTAAGTATATTCGGGATTTTCCTTCTTGAGCTCCTGCTTAGGCTACGACAAGGACAAAAATCTAGTGTTAAGTAAGGTGAATCGACTGAGGTGAGGGCTTTTATTCAAAAACCTTATTGTATGCCCGATTCGGTACGCTATAGCGCCACTTAGTGACTACTGAATTTTTACGTTTTTACATTTTTAATAAGGATACGTTTTTATAGGGCTCTTAATTTAATTACATTACCTCGGTGTCTTTTATATTGGGATTGGGAGCTTGGTAAGTTAAAGATATACGCTTAATAAAAAAGGAATTTTATCCTTTATCATAAGAAAAGATCTGATTTCTCTGCCTTCGTAAAGCTCCTATTTTTGCCTAAGCCTGTAAAGCTTCAGTTGTTTATCTGGAAACTTATAAGTCTCGAAGTGGTAAAGAACGGACACGACACCCTTCTTTTTTCGAAGTTTTTAATGGACAGGGATGGCTTTTAAAGTGCAGGAAAGGTCCGGGGTTTTCGGTTAAATTAAATACAGTTATCTGCTCGAGAAGCTGCCTCGTTTGTAATAGTTTAGAGACTTTGTTATAACTACCAATTAGAGTAGAAAAGCTTATAACCCGGTTTTAAGGCATTTGAGGACTTTTACTAATATTTAACTCATTTTTTTATTTAAAGATAAATCTTTACCTAGTCTTTATTAAAATTTGAATACTTTAGACTAAATAAAAAATAAGGGAATTTCTAGGCACACAGCGCCCTTTTAAAAACCATAAGTTATATAAAAAATAGGGTAGAGTTCTCCATATTCCATATTAAGTAGGTGCTTTGGCTTTTCAGCTATATTACTTTGACGAGATACAGAATTGAAAAGGGGCTCGCCTGTGCAGTACAATAAGAGGAAAATGGATTTTAACTTAAAAGGAGGGGTCTCGGTTTCCTCTAATATCTATTTTAATAAAGTAATTTATAGCTTTTTACAACGCAGAAAAAGAAGGGATTATGCTTATAGTAATTAGAAGGCCCCCCACTAAATGCTTTTAGACTCTTAATTAAAGCTGCTGAAGTAGTCCCTGCTAGGTTATATGCCCGGCTTATGTTGTCTAATAGGTTTGGTGAGTCTAAAAGTTTACGTTTATAGGTATATCCCTTTGACCAGGGCTTTTTTCATATCAAGAGGGGCTAAATGAGTTATATATAAACTAGATACTTAAACTCAAAGTATAATACTTAGTATTCCCGGGTTACTGAAACTACAAGGGTTCTTGTGACTGAATCTTATATTTATAATGAGCTAAATTAAGTTCAACTTTTTTCAATACCAAATCCCGTTTAATAGAGTACTCCTGAATTTAGTTATATAGTGCTTTTTAACTCGGTTATACTATAGTAATTTGTTAGTGGCTTTTCTTGGATCCTTTATTATACAAAGCTTTTGGTTGCTTTTTTATCATATTTTTCTTTTTGCTTTACGCATAAGTAAGAGTTTATTCGATACTGGCGATAAGCTCGGGTATAACTCTGTTATTATAAAGGATTTATCCACAAGAATTTTCTAGTAAACTCGGCCCTTCTAAGTTATGGGATACTCGGTAAAAAGCTCTTGAATCTAACTTAGACAAGTATAAAGATAGTTTTTGTTTAAAACGGGAACCCCCAGGCGACACTTTAAAAAGAGTAAAGAATACTCAAAATAAATTAAGCACTTTAAAAATTCTGGCTGCATCCCCGGCTTTTAGGCTCTTTTATAAGAAACAAGATTAAGTATATAACAGGCTTATGGATAATCATGCATATGATTTGCATCCAAATTTCGAAGTGTAAAAAAGCGAACTGGCTTATTACACAAGGAGCCAGAAAGATTTTGGTATTTTATAACATTTTTTCTACTAACTATTAGCGTGTTAAGTGAGTTTCATTTCCTGGCGTACCTCTATTAGTGGATTGGTTGTAACAAAAAAAGTGGAAATCGGGGACTAAAAAAGAAGTTATCTTTAAGGGGTCTCTGCTTTCCTTTTCTTGTAAATGGTACATGAACTTAACTAGAAGCGACTCGAAACAAAAATTGTAGGTTTCTTTTTTATAGACTGTGGGACTGAAAGGAGAAATAGTAAACCCAAGCAACAGAGTCCCCCTTACTATCCTGACCAGGAATCTCTCGTTCTATTAACTTTCGAACTACCAGAAACTATAAGGAATCCCCCTAGCTTTAGAATAGTACTTATGTTGCTCAAATCCTCTTTTTCACCCGGACCTTTAAGCAGCTTAGTTTCCCTTTTCACCGGGGGAACCTTCCCTTTTTTTGATACAGGGAAAAATCCAGTGCTCTAAACCCTTCTGTTCAGGCGGATACCTTGCACAATATAACTACAGTTAAGTAAGTTATAAAGGGGCCTAGTTTATTGTAAGACCCAAATAAAGTACAACAAGGTAATGTAATTAAGGTGCATTAAGTAACCCTTTTGAGAATATTAACCCAATCTTGCATAGGATTTAAAAGTCTATTTTGTTGGGGGGTATATAAGAGTGCCTTAATATATCTAATTTGGTTCTATAAACCTTTTTCAAAAGGCAACCCCCTTATTATTGTTAATTGCTTTAATTAGCATACTTATAATTAGAAAAGGAAAATTTCCATACTTATATAATTTCTTATTAGCCTAAGCTAACACCGCACCCATTTATGCACCTAATCCTGTCTACCATTAATGAAGTGAGCTCTATGTAATTAGTTTACTGCCGTTTGGCAAAAAAAGAAATTTGATTGAGATATGGAAAATATCTAGGTAAGGTGTTGTCCAAAGTGCACTTTAAGGGATTCCATGCCTTAATCTCTGTTTTGTAATTCTGTTGGGACTGACCCTGTATCGGAAAGCCCCTATAGGAAACCTAGCTTAAAGAAAAGCTAATGTAAAACTATTTTTCTTAAAAACAAAGAAGGGAATCCCGTATTATAAGTATAAGTAAACTCCCAAACCAAAAAAAGGAGTAAAAGGAATCTGAAATGTTTAATAAACTAAAGTTCCCGGAAACGTATAATAAGAAAAGTCAAAAGGGATACTGCTCTGAATCCTTGCTTAGGCAAAAGGAATAATTTGAATGGAGATCTCGTTACTAACGGGACTGCTACCAAATAAAAATTTGTAAGGACGCTCCTCAGAAACAAAAGTAGGACTTTCCTTATCCCCTGGTGTATTGCAGGTAATAACTTACTCTAGAATAAGTGCTTGCCTAGGAAAACTCCTTTTTCTCTAAGTGCGCGAACCCTATACCTATACTCTCTAGGTCTAGCTATAGTTCAAACTAAAGATAAATGGAAAGGGACTTAATATTCAGAAATCAAAATAACAAGCTCACTACACAACACGTAGAGCTGCTAAGAGCAGGTATAAGTAATATGTTATGTAGCATATACCTCCCTTAAAAAGGATCCCTTGTTATTCTTACTTTTAAAGCAAAGTCACAGCTTAGTTTTTGGAAAGGTATATGTTAGTATAAGTCTTTTTGTTAAATAAATTATATAAGGATAAGATGGCTTTTTCATAGTTCTAAAAAAGACTAGGCCCCGCTGTCTATAACTCTACTTCATTACTTTGACTTTGAAAGTATAAAAACGGAACAATTCTAAAGCTTAAGTGAGTCAGATAAGGACAATATAGGGTTAAAACAAGAGTCTCCGCAGTACAAACCTTAGATTCAATTTCGATATGGACCGGTTAATGCTACTTAAGGAGTATAAAACACAGGAACCAGATAAAATATAACGTAGTAGACCCATCTTAGACAACCTTTACCTAAAATAAAAAAATTCCCCTTAGGGTAGGGAGCTCCCTTTTTTAAGGTAATTTGAATTCTTTTATAAGATTGTATTCCAGTCATAAGCTTTACCCGATATCCAAAACGTAATCGTAAACAAAAGGCACAAGTATATAAGAGAGCTAGCTCTTTACTAAAGAAACCTGAGTTCAACCCTTGTTAGAGCTTTCCTTTTTATAAATACAAACTAGATTCAAAGATACATCATTCAAAGATACATCGCAGACTCTTTCTTGACTTTGGTTTTATATATATAATTCTTTAAATGAGAAAATCCTTGTTTTCATTTGAGGGCCCCTTTTGAATAAGAGCACTGATTCCGTTTTGAAAGAGGAAATCTAAACTAAAATAACTTTTTCAGTAAAGTAAATTGCTTAAACCACACTCTATAATAAAGAGACCCTGTTAGAAGTACTATTTCAGTTTTTGACATTCAAGGGTCCTAAACATTAATAAAGAGGGTCTTAACTACGCAATTCGATAACAGTTAATTGTAGAGTAAAAAAGGATTTAATACTAGGTATATACAAAGCGTAAATTTTACATTTTGATACTCTTCCGCATTTCAGTGACAAAAAAATTTGACTTTTAGTGATCTCGAATTCTAGGGTTCCGATCAGTTATAAAAAGGAAACCAAACAAGTTATGCTTTTGCTAAATTAGAAAATCTTTTTTAGTATTCCTATGTACCACCCAGGATTTTCTAGTGCTTTGGTATATCAGGCTCTCCTAAAGTAACTTGCCTAAAGTAAATTAAGTAAACCTAGAAAATAACAGATAAAGGACTGTGTCTTATTTCAAGAAAAACTCTATACCAGACCCTATACCCTATTTGAGAAAGATAAAATAGAAAAAACTCCTCTTATCCTATTCTACACTCGCTTCAGAGGAGGGTCTTAGTAGGGGGTCCCGTGCTTGTAAATCTCTATTTTGAGTATGTAGCTCTTGTATTTATTCCGAGACTTTATACTCCTATATTCTATTTTTCAAGATTTCTAAGCTCACAGTTCATCGCCCTCTATTTGCAGCTTGTCTTTATATGCGGGATCCCTTAAAATTTTTATTTATAGAACACGGCTTTGTAAAGCTATACCCATAACTAACTAAATCCTCTTTGACTAACTCTTACGTGAACCTAGGTACAAACTATAATAAAATAGACACTCTGAGTTATAAACCTATATCTGATTTAGATCAAACAAAAGGCTCAACCTCCTGCTAGTACTAGAGTGGATATCCACTGTCAAAATTCCTAAGGAAAGGTCTTAGTAACTACCCCTAAAATTCGCATTAACTTTATCCCCCACAATATTTGGGTAGCTCCGGTAAGAGACTTCTTAATATAAGTAAATCCGAAGGGTAAAATAACCCTGATTGAAAAGAGCAGTTATAGAGTCTTTTTAATATAATAAGGATATCAGTTAAAACCATCCTCAAAAAAGAGTATAATAAAGGGCCCTAGAGATACCGGGGTGTTTACTCCTTAAATATTCGTACAAACAAAACAGAAATTTAATACAAGTCAAAGTAATATCCTTTTGATTAAATACTTACCCGGTATAGCGTCTGGACTTATGAGTTTCACTCTTCCTCGTAATGTTTTTCGTTTGCGGTTACTTCTAAGTATCCTTTACAGGAGACATCCGAGTTGATAATTCGTAAAGAAAGTAAGATCCGCTCTAGGAATTGTCTAGGCGTGTATTATTTGCTAACTCATTTTCTTTCCACTAACCTTGGAGATTGACTTTAATAGCCCTAATCTCATAGTCTTGGTAATCCTTATATACCATATGGGGTTTGTTTTTATAAAAAAGGACCAGCTCTCCTACCAAATCTAGGGTTCTATTATATTTATTATAGTATAGGCATAGTATAAGCTACACTTCTCCGAGAAAGTCAAACCTACCCACTAAATAAGGGGTGCTAAAGTCAAGTATTTTACATAAACTGAGTTTCTTTTTGAATTACTATTTGAAAGAAAAGCCACCGGAGCCCTGCTCAAAGCAAGTTCTCGTTGAATTGCATTAAGTTCATGCGCAAGAAAATTTGAAGAAGTAAATCCCAGATACTTCATTATAGATTATAGAATACTAAATTTGATCTATAAAAAGCTTGTCCTAGGTCAGTAATTAACGAGATGAGTTGAATCTTTTAGTGCCCTGCGGAAACCTGTTCTAATAGCATAGCAAGCTCTAACTAGAGTCTTTTCCTTGTTGTCCTGAAAGGGTCGTTTCAATTATATATATTAACAGAGCAGTTTCCAAGGCTGTCTGAAACTGGGTATTTAGGTTTTAGAATATTAGAGTACAGGTTTCTTAGGTTCGAAGGAGTACAATTGCTTTATAAATAATGTTGCAGGAGATCGAGTGTTTCTAAGTTCCTCCGTAGATTGGTATAAGTGCTGCATTTAAGTTTAAAAAAGAAACTAAATCTAGATATATAATGGAGGCTTCTCCTTTTATTAGACCTTATAAGTAAAAAAAGTTTTTAGGTTTTTACTTGTAAAATAAGTCTAAATTCAATTTTCAGTTTCGAAATAAAACTAAAGATATAGCAGACTAGCTTTAAGTACAAGGGGTGTCCTTATTATAACTCAGAATAGAGAGCTACGCCTAAAATCCCCAGGAATGTGGCTATCTGAATAACAGGGAAGTCCACTATAAAACTGCTATAATTCAAATTAACTAGCAATTTTAATAATAGAAAAAAGCAATTGGATGCTTCCTTTCCTATTGTAATACAGGCGCCTTTTATTTTGCAATACTTTGTCAAAACTTTGATTCAACTTTCTTATTATTCAGCCACTAAGCGTTTCTCACTACACAGTAAGTAAAGTCTATAGCTGTACAAGCCATTTTTTTATAAATAGATACGGAAGCTCTAGAAAAGGAGCTCAGAATTACCTTAACTAAAAAGAGGGCGTCCTTATGTACAAGGCTCCATAACAAAAATTGTGATATCTTAACTTAGTTACCAGATCCAGGAGAAGCCGCTGACGCTTAATTCTTTGTATATATAGATTAGATATTCCTATCCAAAAGGTTTATCCTGCTTTTTGGGAAAACAACAACACTTAATTATTATCATTATAGTGACCTAAACTTTTTTTCATTTGTATACTACGTTTAACGCACCCCCCTTATTGTCAACTCTTCCAGGATTTCCTGTAGTTCGGCTTTTGTATTTCTGGACTTTGTAGTAAGAACCTCTTTTTAGTTAAAGGGTTAATAAATTCTCCTCTTATATGAGGTTTTGATAACAAAACTTGAATAATGTTAAAGGTTATCCCACCCAAAAAGTAAATTCCACTCAGGGTTACCCCTAGGAAATCCTGGTAAAACGAGTTCAAAGTCTTAATTTAGAATAGGGCTCTCTTCGACATATCTGCCTTTAACTTCTACTTATAGTAAATCCATAGTCATTGCTTTTGCAGTAGCGCGAA